>JAQBSW010003020.1:0-90965 GCA_029291075.1 Eudiplozoon nipponicum
TTGGTTTATTCAAAACGTTATCGAATAATCGCGAGTTGGTCTAATGGGGATACATTATGCGAATAATGTTCAAAACGTATTTATTCTTCAACATAGACATGTCATGTGTATTTATTTCATTGTAAATATATAAGTATAAATTAATTTGTATATATATATATATATATATATATATATATATATATGAGGAAAAAATATATATATAAATTCAGTATCGATGAAACATTATGTCAGGTAGCAAAAGAAATTCGTTCAGTAGACTGATTTTGTCGTTATTGGGAACATTTCTAGTACTGCCCAGAATTTACTGCGGACGGGATTCGTACCAGGGCATATTTGCTTTTGACTTTGGGACTCTATTCACCGCGCCACCCGTGCCGCTGTGTGTACAAAACTTAAAGTCCTATACCAACTTATTATTTTGATTACCTTCCCCCTAAGTGGAATCAAATTGGATTTTTTTAGATCTGCAATTGAAACTAGTCATCGTTGATCTGTCATAATACAACAGATACCATGGTGCTGGAGGAAATTTATTGAGTTGAAGTCTAATGGAATGAGTTTATTCATTTATAAACCAAATATTGCATTAGGTATCAAAGGTAATTCGTTCAGCAGGCCGGTTTCCACCTTATTGGGAATTCTTCAAGTATTGTCCAGAATTTTCCGCAGCTGGCACTCGAACTGGAATAGATTTGCCTCGGAATCTGAGACTATCCACTGCGTTAAACTTGCCGCCTACTACATGACATTTGAAGTAATATACTAAATAATTTTTCTGATTGGCATTTTCTTCTTGTAGAATAAATTTGGAAACTCTTAAGACCTGAAGTTCTAACTAGCCACCGCAAATCTCTCATTATACATAAAACACCATGCAACTTGGGGAATATATTTAGATTTGATGTCAAATGACAGGACATTTACTATATTCTTATTGGTAGTTTAAACGAAAAATGGCATCAGGTAGTAAAAGGAAATTCATTCAGAAGAAATATTTCGTTTTTATTAGGAATGTATCAGGTACTGTCCATAATTTGTCAGATGACAGATCGGAGATAGTTAGTAAGAACATCAGGCCATAAAAAATTCCCATAGGTTACGCCTGAAGTTCATAATAATCAGAATATATAGGTTGATATATGATTTAAATTACGTTCAAAATGCGACGGGGTGGTGTAATGGATGGAGTCTTACACTCCGAATTATATTGTGCCCCGATATGAATCCCGTAATTAGAGAGTACTTGAAGAATTCCCAATTAGTAAGAAAGCGAGTATGTATTAGGTGTTGTGAACCTAGTAACAAATTAGTTCAGTTCTGACCAGAAGGATAAACCAAAGACAGCATGAACGGAAAGTATAATCTCATGCACATTCGTTTCGTGCTTACTGGCGACTCATCAGTAGGAGCCGGTATTACGCCCTTTAACCACTATATATTTGGGTGAGGAATGTGGGATAATAGGACGATACAAATTCCTCACCCAAATATATAGTGGTTAAAGGGCGTAATACACGTCCCCTATGACGTCGAATGCCTATGTGCATTAGATTGCTACTTTCCACGTTCATGCCGCCTTTGGTTTATCCTTCTGGTCACAACTGAACTAATTTGTTACTGATTCGCAACACCCTAATACATACTGTCATATGTGTTAGGTCTCCGCAACAAACTGTATCTAGGTAAGAATGCGGTCTACAAGATGAATTTCCTTTGCTAACTAATGCAACTTTTAATCTATACAGGCATTATATATATATATATATATATATATATATGCTATATATATGCGGCTATATATAATCTATACAGGCATATATATAATATGCTAATAATGCAACTTTTAATCTATACAGGCATTATATATATATATATATATATATATATATATATATATATATATATATATATATATATATATATATATATATATATATATATATATATAATTTATTTATTTTGTAGTATTACTATTTAATGATAATTTGTCTGAAATTATTCCAGCAGCTTTCTAATCTCATTCCATATTTGCAAATGTTAAGCATAGAACATGGTCTTCCTTTCATAAAAATTTGACTGCTTTGGCATTTTTGTGACAAACGGCTGTTTTTCATATGATTTCAACACAATTTATCTCAGCTGATATGGGATCACATCAAGTAGAACATATTTCGTCCTCTTTGAGCAACCCATTAGAAGAAGCCATGTTTGTTGAGATTCTATTCATTGCCTAATGGGGAATTACTCAAACACTAGGCCATTTGAACGAAATTCATAACAGTAATTTAAATTATTTATGTAAATTTAGTCATTAAATGAACTACTAAAAAATACATTACTAATTTTACCTTGTCATAATTTTTTATACTTAAAATAAGAACAAAGGCATAATTTTTAAGTTGAGCATAAATATTCTGTAATTTATTAAATGATTAATATGTCGCTTTGCTAAAATACGAATGATAATTTCCTCAATATTGATTGTAATTGTCAAGATAAGATAACCAGAATTGACAGAGAATAATTAAAATTTAGCCTGTTAAATTTGAATTAATTACTTTGTCACAGATTAAAATACTTAGCAGATAAATTCGTAATTTGCAATCTTTGTAATTTGCTAAATGTACATTTCAAATTGGTTAAATTTGTGCAGGGAATCTCTCGTGTAACGCCATGTATTCTAAGTCAGAATGTCCCACAGTAAGGAATCGAAAATAACGAAAAGAAACAAAAACTTTAACACGTTATAATATAGATTAAAATAAAAAAGAAGCATATATTTTATAAAAAGACACCACGCTACGTTGGAAATTGGAATTGAATTGAAGATTTATACAAATATACAAACAATGATTACGTGCGTGGTGATAATAGTTATTTAAATCAAGTTTTTGTGATTAATATAAACACTGATCCTATTATATACATATTTTTGTCAGTACTAACTAAGAATTGGATAAATTAGCAAAGGAAATTCATTCATTAGACCGGTTTTACTTGTAATTGGGAACTCTTGAAATACTGTTCAAAAAATTGATAAATTCACCCACGCAATCAATAATTGTTTAATTTTATAAATTTCTACTTAACTAACCCATCTCCAGATAGTACGGTGTCTGTTCTATAATACAAATTTTTTTATATAAGTAACTGACCCATTAATTAATAACATATGTCAGTGTAAACTAAGAATTGTAAAGTGTAGAATAGGCAATTCATCCAATAGACCGCTTCCTTCTTTATTGGGAACTCTTGATGTACTGGCCAGAATTTTCCGCGGACAAGGCTCGAACCCGGGCACGTGTGCTTCGGAATCTGGTGCTCTAACCACTGAACCACCCTGCAGCACAATACAGTACAAAAAATTTTCAGCCTTATACAAACTAATGAAACTTGGCTGGTCTATTTTTTTCCTTTAGGTGAAGCTCATATGACATCCATCTAGAACCCAAGTTCCAACCATGAGTCCCAAATCAGTCGTTACTGCACAGACACTACACTACATGGTGCAGTGATATTGAAATGAATATTTATATAATTAAACGAACATTGGTAAACAGAACAGGAGTCACCAATTTACAAAATTTAGCCATTAAGAAAAGCCAAGTATTATATGATTAAATATCAAGTGACCAATAAATTCGTTGATAATTCTTATATAGACATCAATAAAAATTTTAATAAGAAATAAATTTACGGTGACATATATATATATATATATATATATATATATATATATATATATATATATATATATATATATGAGAATGAATTATTGTATGCTTTAAAGCATGCTCGATGGTAAGAGTAGTAATTCAAGAAACGAAGTGAAAACGGAAAAAATTAAGCAAGCAAGGTATAAAGTAAAATTATATATATATAGAGTAGGTATATATATATATATATATATATATATATATATATATATATATATATATATAAGAGTAGATGGCTGAAAGATCAAGAAATGATATATATATATATATATATATATATATATATTCATAGACAGATAAATGGATAAATAGATAGGCAAATAGATAGATATATGGAAAAATAGGAAGTTAGTTTCAGATATATGGAGGTAGAAATATACAAAGTGAAAACTAAAAAGAAATGGTGATATATTGACAGATATAAAAATAGACAAAAAATGGATAGACATATAATGGTAAATAGATATAAAGATAGATGAATGGATTAATATTAGTAGATTAATAGGTAGATAGGACGATAGATGTATGGATGGAGTGATTTATAGATAGATAAATAGATGGATTGAGAGATAGATAGATCGATAAATTGGTGGATGGATATCCAGACGGGAAGATGGATAGATAGATAGATTGGCATAAAGCTATATAGATATATAGTATATGGATGTGTAATCAATTGAAAGAAAGATGGATGGATGTGAAGTGTGTTAGATGGATGTGAAGTGAGGTAGATAGATAAAAGAAGAAGTCTTTATTTTTCCGCGTAAAAAAATATTTGTCGTAGAAGAATATTTTCGTAGTATGATTAAATTAATTTAATATAAAAAATTACAATATATGCTGAAGATTTTCGCCTATTGATAACATACGTTAGCCATAGTTCAACGCCTAAACTGTCACAAAAATATTCTCCAATTAGTCATCCTATGACATAGGGCAATTTTTGACTATTATTCATTGTTATGCCTTAGCAAGACTTGTTCATATCTTTTTTCAACATTTTTCATTACACTGACCGTCTAGTTTGTCATTTTATTGTGCATTAATGTCTCAGCTTTGCATAAAGTGCGAAAATTTAGCAAAATGGGAATAAAGAGTTAATCGATTTTTAAGAGACTAAAATATTTGTGATAGTGCTTTGCAAGATGGAAAATTATGTTCGTATATTTCTTAATGGCCACGAAAATTAAGGAATCAGAAATCAGCATGCCCCCAAATGAATAGATGTGGTCTCCGTATTGGTAGTTTTCCTTATACTTAAGTTTAAGCCAAAGTCATATACTACAATATAAATAAGTTTATTACATGAAGCTTCAAAATTAAACGAACATTGGTTGCGTGGGCTGTGTAAAGTGTAGAATAGACAATTCACACAGTAGACCATTTCGTCCTTATTGAGAACTCATCACGTACTGACCAGAATTTGCCGCGGACAGGACTCGAACCTGGGCACGTCAGCTTCTGAATCTAGTGCTCTAACCACTGAGCCACACTGCCGCAATCTTGGTATTGCTGTGCATTATGATAATGATAAAGAGTTAGTTTGTAACTGAATACCGTATGAATCTCGCGGTAGGGTGGTTCAGTGGTTAGAGAAACAGATTCCGAAGTACACGTGTCCAAGTTCGATTCCTGTCCGCGGAAAATTCTAGGCAGTATGCGATGAGTTCCCAAAAATGACGAAACCAGTCTACTGGATGAATTGCCTTTTCGACAATATACAATATTTAGCTTATATTGACAAATGCATGTAAAAAATGTTTCACGTGTTTATATCAAGATCGCAACGTTGATTAAAATTTTTAAATGATGATCGACTAGGTAAATACAATAGCTGACATATGTACTTAAACCTACACAATCAGGGCTTCAAATGAAACAAATACCAGTGGATTAAGTGTTTCGCGTTTGGCGTTAAATGTGTTGCGTAAATTGTGAAAATTGGATTAGTGATCCTTTCGATCCCGCAAATTTGTTTTAAAAAATTGCAATCAATGCACAGGCAATCAAGGATTGCTTGGGTGATAAAAATTAAATGAAGGTTTCGAAAGATGTAATAAGTTGTATTCGTCATGAAAGTCACTTTTTAGCATTCAAAATTAAGTAATCATCACCTTTGACTACCGCTTGTCAGATTTCAATCGCACTCTTAATTTGACCAACGCGTTAGATCTTGTAACTAACAGTAGTATTACTAATTTTCCATTGGTCGAAACATGGTATTTGAGTTTATCAAAAGTCGGAAAATTGATCGACATAAAATACCAGCTGTATATTGCATTGCACTGCGCAAGTAAAATTATGTTGATTAGTTTCTGTGTAATAAAAGTTTTAACTGTGGTCTTTTTAGGCTTCGCTTGCAGACATGACAACTAAGGTCAATTGCCTGGTAGTTTTTCGTACGTGTGACTCACTTGTCTGTTAATTTCGAAAGCATTTAGTTTTGCCTGCACAATGGGTCGCATTTTGTGAAATAGACGTGTAGTTTTGATACCAAACAAACGGCTTCAGATTTTTATCGGAGTTTTTGTCTAGTTTAAACCGGGTGCGCTTCAAGTATTTTGTGATACAAACATGCAAATTAACAAAATTCTAACGAATTAAAATACAAGTATTTCTTAGCTTGTGAATAGGAATGAAATATTAAAAAGGATTTTTTTAAATAGACGTGCATTGCTGGTGTAGCACTAAAAAAGCATAGCACATTTACGCAGGACCAATGGTACCAGGCTAATAAGTTAGCTCTCGGGTTTCGATAATGCACAAGGAGGGTCTAAGCGCGTGGCAAATGTTGCAACATGCATAGAATTTGTACAGTCGTTATTTACAATTAAGTACAATTTATGTGAGCTTGCTAACGGTGAAATTTGTATCTCAGACAATCCAAATCTTATTTATGTATTGCTGCTTGATCCTCGCAAGTCAGTTTTTTTGTGGTACGCTGAATATCAATGTTAAAACGTCGAATGTGTCAGTATATGAGACTGGCAGCGGACTTGCGCTGTTGTACGTCTGGTTAAATATAATGACATTATTGTCTATCTCAAGTCGGCTAAATTGCCAACTGCGTAATCATTTTCCAATGCCGCGTTTTGCGTACGCGGGTAGTAGCTTTGCACGGACAATTTCACAAAGATCCGATTGATCACAATTTCCAATTTCGTTTTGTCTTCGATCGGGCTGAGTTTGCATTCGTCCCAATTGAAAATTCGGTTCTATCACATCTTTATTAAGTGGCAACGTTTCGGAAAGTAAATCCCCTTTCTATTTTCAGGCCAATTTATCAGCTTATATACACAGCACAATACTCATAATAGAAGATTTAAGCAATAAAAGGTTAGATACTTTCTCTCTCACCTACAACATTCTGCCCATGAGATGAGATTATGTACACCGGGAATTTGAGATAGATGAGGTAAGGATTGGTCTGATAATTACAAATAGTTGTATATATATATATATATATATATATATATGGTATATATATATATATATATATGTATGTAGATTTCTTGATTTTGGGTGAGGGTATTCATGTGCGCTAGACATATGCATATATTGGAGTTTAGTTTTGAGACAAATTCTGTTTAAAACCAGTGGTGAGTCAAAAAATAAAATATAAATACAACGGTTTTGGAACGAGGTTACCACATTTGCTTAAATCTGCTATTGTGAGTATTGTGCTGTGTATATAAGCTGATAAATTGGCCTGAAGATGGAAAGGGGATTTACTTTCCTAAACGTTGCCGGTAAACAAAGAGTCATTGAACCGCTTTTCCATTGAAACGAATACAAACTCAGCCCGATCAAAGACAAAACAAAATTGGAAATTGTGATCAATCGGATCCTTGGGAAACTCTCCGTGCAAAACTACTGCCCGCGTACGCAAAAGGCGGCACTGGAAAACAGCTGAGATTTTATATTAGGTATTTGAGCCGGTTTAAATGGACTGTATAACGAACACATGAATGTTACAAAGTGTAAATATTTTAAATTGTTAGTATCGCTTTAAAATTTCCGCAAGTGCTTGACAACATGGGTAGAATAGTATTTCTAATAGAATTCTAATGTTACGTTTATTACTGCTATAACAAACAGGTAAGATTAGCAACCCAAAGGAGAGTTATTTAGATCACGATTTCTTTACTATAGTGCAACTCTAAAGTAGTATAAAGAATTAGCGGATATTCTTGAGGCAAAGATTTCCTTGAATCGAGAGTAAAACTATATCGCTGTAATTTTGTATTAGGTTTTGCGCACCTAGTAACAAATTAGTTAAGATATAACCAGAAGGATAAACCAACGACAGCACGAACGGAACGTATAATCTCATGTGCATATTCCTTTTGTGCTAACTGGTGACATATCAGTGGGATCTAGTACTACGCCCTATACCCACACCATATTTTGGTGAGGAATGTTTGAAAATTGGACGGTACATTACTTGTCCAAATATATTGTTCGTGTAGGGTGCAGTACCGGTTACAACTGACGAGTCGCTAGTAAGCACAAAAAAATTTGCACATTAGTTTATATGTTCCGTTCGTGCTGATTTTGGTTCATCATACTGGACATATTTGAATTAATTTATTACTAGGTGTGCAAACCCTAATACACAATTACATATACATTAGTTCTCTGAAACGAACAGTAGTTAACTGTTGTATATTAATTAAATGATGTCATGATTACCAAGAAATTTTATAACTGATATCGATCTTGGCCAGAGTTTAAAGATTTGCTGGAGTAACAGTTGTAATTCACAATTTTTGTGAAATTTTGCATACTTCAAATCTATTATGTTGGTACCATGTACCTTTTCGTCAAGCATATTTTTTGTATCAGGTATCGAAACAACATCCAAATTGTTGGCACTCTTTACCGGCTGGGTATATTATATATATATATATATATATATATATATATATATATATATATATATATATATATATATATATAATTTGGCTTTGAATTCGCATTGTCGAAGACTTTATATAAGGTTAGCTTAACTCCTGCAGGTTTACACATTCTTATAGAAGATTTTACCATCCAAATTTTCCACATTCTTCACCAAAATATATTGTGGGTTTATGGCACAGTACCGGCTCCTACTGATGAGCGCGAAACGAATGTGCACTAGAGATTAAAAATTCCGTCAATGGGTTATTTGGTTTATCCTTATTGTCATATTTGAACTAATTTGATTCTAGGTACGCAATTATCAATACACTATTGTATTAAGAGAGTATATATATATATATATATATATATATATATATATATTAGTTCTCCGAAACGAACAGTAGCTAACTGTTTTATCGCTATAAGGCGCATTCTTTTCTAACGATACTGAGTGCAACCAAACCAATATCTTTTTGTGGATTTGGCCGCATTTTTTCTTGTGCGGGACAATTAATAGCACTCGTAGGTCGGTAAAATCTTGAATATTGTACATTTTCAGGTGCACCGATTATTGTTCTTGATTTTTGGGTTCTCACTTGTCGCTTCATTTTGAAGCCCTCCGCCAGCTGCTTGTTTGAAAATGGTGTTCGAGAAAGATATCCACTATTTTTTCCCGAATTTTCGGGATTTCATTTCCAGTCCCATCTTTAGGGTTGACACAATACGCACAGACAAAAAACAACTTGTGGCAAATTTGGTTTCCTTATTCAAGACATATCTATTTATATTTATTTTTTATTCATAAACTATTTTTATTGTCTGCCCTAATATCCGGTCTTCATACCTATTCTCTTATACTCAAATGTATACACAAACTTATCCATGTCACCGCCTCGCGCACACGATAACCAATATACACATATGTCTACTCTACTAAAGTGAAATTTTTAGAATAAATATAGGCAAACCATATTTAGCATTCATTTGAGTATAAGAGAATAGGTATGAAGACTGGATATTAAGGCAGACAATAAAAAGATAGTTTAGGAAGTCAAATAAATATAAATAGATCTGTCTTGAATGAGGATACCACATTTGCCACAAGTTGTTTTTGTACTGTGCGTATGATGTCTGCGTTGAAGATGGGACTGAAAATTAAGTCCAGAAAATTCGGAAATACGAGTGGAAAATCTTGTTCCAACGTTATTACATCAATTAAGGCCAATAATCGATGCCCCTGGAAATGTAAAGGATTCAAGATTTTACGGACCTACGTGTGCTATCAATTGTCCCGCACAAGAAAAATGCGGTCAAATTCACAACCAGAAGAACACCACTGAGCATCAAAATTTAACATTTAAGCATTACTTAAACCAATATCTTTGACTTTGAAAAATTTATAGCCATGATAAAATTGTATTGTTCCGGATATCTATTCCTCGATGTAGACTGGTGTCAGGAAAACGATAATCCGACCCACACCATAATCATATATAATTGAAAATGTCTACCTATGAGAAAATTGCTTGTCTTTGATCAGCACAAAATAATCAGGAATGAAATGATATTAATATCTCAAACAGTAAATCTAAACATATTTTAATCATTTAGGTTAGCTTCATAATACGCAAGAACATTAAACTTCGGAATAAATTACTTATTTCGACCACTTCGTTGGCCAGATAAAGTTCAAATTCTGTTATTTGAATGGCTAAACTTCAGTCGATCCAATTCCCAAAGGAAGACAGAGAAGTATTTCCCGATTATAATACCCTAACTCACACTCGTAGTGTTTAGCTTAATTAAGTCAACCATAATGCCAAAGACGCTAGGGCGATATTTGACGCAATATAATGAAGTGTTCTTTCATCACAGTGTCAAGCAAATACAACAAGCAAATAAACTGAGGAAGATTATTTTCATATAATTACAGAACTTCAATGCATAGCTTTCAATGTAGAATCATTTATTTGCTCTAGTTAACTTCAATATGCGTTTCAGAAACAATTTCGTGGCGGATTTAAGCGAATGCGGTATTGTGATCAGGGTACTGCTTGATACTTGATTTCTGCAGATGACACTGGGAATGAAACACCAAAAAGTTACGCAGTCAAGGTTAGATAGAACTTCTTTTCCAGTGGTTAGTACGATTGGTTATTCGTTTCATAATTACAGTTTGGTCGTTATAGGCAAGGATAACATTGTTAACATTATAAAATTTATAATTTTAAACAGAATATTTCAACAGACATTGCAAAATTTTTTACAATCTCCTTTATTTTGCGTTGCGTGTTTTTCTTGACGGTGTATAACGCGCGCAAGCAACCACCAAAATAAATAATTATCTCCTGAGTCACATTTCCATTAAGAAAAATTCAGCGGAAGATCAAGTTTTCAATGAATCTTTGCCAAGATTTAATGATTTCGAAAGACAATTTTCAGCACACGTAGGTTCTTAAACAGCCTTTAAATGGTTGGACAGCTATTATAATAATGTTTCGTGCTGTTTGATAATCGGTAGCAATATCTCCCGAATACGCCACGTTTTTAGGAGTACGTGGGGTCATCAGGTGTTTATATATTTGCGCTAATTTAGCCAAAATAACATATGAAAAAACCAATCCGATGCTTATTTACAAGAAGCGCATCTTCTCAGATTCTGTGGTACTAACCATCGTTTATATGCTGTTACTGGTGTCAATTTAAATTTCCGAATTCTCGTTGGGTTTAACATAAATAAGCAAAGCGCCCAACAAAATCACTTTCATAAAATATGCAAATAAGTTAAACGCATAAAAACATGGTTTAGTTTCGTTACTACAAGGCAAATTAGCGTTACTTTCCGATTATCTGCAATCCGGGTACTGGGACTGACAGTTTATTCTAACGCATACCCTATCCCGTTCGACATGAAAATAGGTAGGTACACAAAACAACACGGCGATACACAAAGATACATATGACCTGCTGTTTAGCAAAATGTAAGCCTGTGTGGAAATACGCTACACCTAACCTATTGATTTTACTTATACACGTTTCGTCTTCAAAAAATCCTTGTCTTAACGTCGAATACAAAAATTAACGAAAAGGTTTACATAATTAAACAAGCACTGATTGCACAGGTGGTGATAAAAATTATGTGAATCATGGTTGCGAGCTTGAAATAAACGTCAATCTCATTATATTTGCATTTTTCATTATAAACTAAGTATTTTCTAATGTAGAAAAATGCAATTCATCCAGTAGGTCGGTTTCGTCCTTATTTTAAACACTTCAAGTAGATTAGAGACTTTTTGCCGCAGACAGCACTCGAAGCTTGGCTCGCTTGCTTCGAAGTATTCAACTCCATCCATTGCGCCACCCTGACGCACACTGCACACAGTTTTCACCTATATACTATTACGGTGTTTGGTTAGCCTTTTCTTCACGTGGGGTCTATGTGGCATCACGTTTGACCTGAAATTCCAACTAGCCACCCCAATCAGCCAATATAAAATAGACACCACGCTTCACGCGGAAATGGTATCAATAATAAAAAGGTTCACTATAATCAAGGATGCGAACTTGTTATAAACACCTGACCCATTAAGTACATACATTTGTCTGTATAAAATAAGAATTATAGTGTGTAGAAAAGGCTATTTATCCAGTAGACAAGTTTCGTCCTTATTGGGAACTCATCACGTACTGGCTAGCATTTATATGTACTTAAAGGGTCAGGTGTCTATATCAAGTTCGCAAACTTGATTATAGTAAATGTTATCACCGCCCGCGCAACCAATAATCGTTTAATTATATAAATGTTCATTTCAATATGACTGAAAATTGTGTGTAGTGTGCGTCACGGTGGCTCAGTGGTTAGAGCACTAGATTCCTAAGCAGACGTACCAAGGTTCGAGCCCGGTCCGCGATAAATTCTGGCCAGCCAGAACGTGATGAATTCCAAATAATGAAGAAACCGGTCTAATTAAAAGGTTGTTTCAGCTACCCTCGAAGAGGTAAGTAATGATGGGAGCATGCAGTCAACTCCAAGATACAATTTCGTGCATTTGAACAAGGTGGTTCAGCGAAAAATTCGTATGAATCTACTAAATAGAAATATTTATGTATTACGCATGGCGTGCATAGTTGGTTTTGGAAAGCATTCCTATGTTTATATGGACTTTAAAAATAGCTAAGTTAAATCCTTATTGAATAGAACCCCATTTCGCGCCATAATTATTTGCACTTAGTTTGTGACTTCTAAACATGGACATGAATATTATATCCACATAGTGTTTCAGTTTAGATTAATTTGGAAGACTATGGTTGGCTACACTAAGTCAAATACTAACTCTAAGAACTTGACATGTAATAAGAGAATTAACGCATGAATATCCTGCGTTTGTGTGAATTCAAACTGTTGCTCATGTAAATAAACAAATATTGTTTGCGTAGACGCTGAAAACAATTAATTTAATCAAGTTTGCGATCTTGATATAAACACATGACCCATTATATACATACATTCTTTATTATAAATGTTACCACCGCCCGTGAAACCAATGTTCGTTTAATTATATAAATGTTCATTTCAATATACATACATTTGTCGGTATAAACTAAGAATTGTATAGTGTAGAAAAGGCAATTAATCCAATAGACGGTTTTCGTCCTTATTGGGAACTCATCACGTACTGGCCAGAATTTGCCACAGACAAAGCGCGAACCTGGGCATATTCGCTTCTGAGTCTATGCCCAGGTTCGAGCACTTTCTGCGGAAAATTCTGGATTGTGCATGATGAGTTCCCAATAACGAGAAAACGGTCTATTGGATGAGTTGCCTTTCCTACGCCATACTATACTTAGTTTATACTAACAAATGTATGTACATAATGAGTCAGGTGTTTATATTAAGATCGCAACCTTGATTAAAGTATATGTTGCTTATGTATTTATTTAGATATGTAAATATATATTGTATAATTTATATATATATATATATATATATATATATAATTTTTGAGTATATGGATGTGCTTGATCATCATGGATTCGATTAGCAGCACTCGATGCATTTTATTGGTCGTTGCACGGAGGTAGCAATTAGTGAACTTCTTTAATAGGACTACTTGAGCATGTAATCATACTTTGTTTTATATATATATATATATATATATATATATATATATATATATATATATAAATTTAAGTGTGTGTCTATTTGTGTTTAGGTCATTGTTATTGCTGGCCTATATATATAGTCTAACCCTAAATGGCACTCGCAATAGTGATGCATGAAAACAAACACATTTAAATGCCACATGTTTAAAATTGCCCCATCGAGTTGGAAAAACAATAGTCTACGCCCATTAATTTATTCTTATGCCAAAGAGTCGTAGGAGTGACATTCTTTTTTCCATCACAGTGTGTGTACGGATGAAATTCACACGCCTAGTATAGTTGAAGTTTATTCAAATTAAGCTAACGAGCTTGTCATAGACATCAATCCAATTTTATTCAATTAATCAAATAATATTATCAAATAGACTGCTTCCGTTTTAAGCTAGGCAATTTCAAGACGCGTTGTTTAAACTAAAAGTCAATAACTGAACTAGGGCTTAGCCGTGCGTTTGCTTTTACGAACTTACATAAAATTATTTGTCACTGTTATACTTCACGAACAAATAACCCATGGCCACAGGTCAGTGGTCTTGGTTAAGATTGCACGTCGTTTATTTATTTCATAAATATATTCTAGCTTAAATTTCAATCAATATGAATACAAGCTTACTTCAGAGCGTGGAAACTACCTGCTTTTCAGTTCTAAATTTGATTGGATCGAAAACTTTATAGACTGCAAATTTCGTAATAAAATTAACTTAATTGTGAAAAAGCGGAATATTCCCTTGTGTTAGGAGACCAGCCGTGACTAAATCTTTTACTACGTAAGAATAGAATGAAAAACAAAATTTTTCACATTTCTTTAAATCAAGTTTGCGAGTTTGAAGTAAACACCAATCCTGTTGTATTAACCGGTCGTCAAACAACATAGCACAACTACCGCCAGTCACACGCACACTCGCGTTTCGACCTTCCGTTATCATCATCAGAGTACGACAGCAACCGACTAAGGGGATCAATCTGCATTGCATATATATATATATATATATATATATATATATATATGGAAAGCAAAATTTGATATGCGGCCTCACATTCATTAGTCTCATACATTGTAATTTGGACAATTAATGTTTAAGATTTTGCATATTCATATTTAATAGTGATTATTCTCGCATTAGATATTGGCCCACATGCAGGTAACTATGGAGGCGTGCCCTTTCTTACTATTATTTACAGTGTCCATTTAATCCTGGCAACAATTCTAGAACAACATAGCTTGTAAATCTGTCGAACCTGATTTTCCTCCATCAATTGAAGTATTAATTAAATGTTTAATAATTTGGTGAAAACATAAATATGAAATCATATATTAGGTAATTATTGTTACTATTGCGAAATATCTAAAGCCTAACCTAATGTTTATTAGTCAACCATGGTTAAGACGATATAAATATTAAATTTTTAGTTTAAAATTGTCTAGATAACCGCATAAACGTGATAATTAATATCGACCGAGACCAAAGTGTAAGGCTTTGCTGGATTAGGGGGTGTTTAGTATGGTTACGTAACCAATGTTGATGATATTTAGCTTGTCTATAAAATTATGGTGTAAGTACCTTATACAGGTTCGGTATAAACTATATGCAGTTAATTGGCTTATAATTCGCTCTTCTAGTGACTCTATTAAAGATTCGATTAACGTGCGTACATAAGGCAGCAGTTTCTAACTAACCCATATTTGTTCTCTAAATATATAACAGATTTTGGGCATAATGTTAGCACCTACTGGAGTGTCGTCATTTAGCCCGAAATGTATGTCTGCATGGAATTGCACCTTTTGCTCATGCTGCCTTTAGCAGATACTTCTGGTCATGTTTTAATTAGCTTGTTACTGGGTACGCGATACATAATACTAAATTAAAGATTTAAGTAAAGTAATTATGAATTATATATTTGCATTTCGAGAAGTATGTATTAGGTGTTACGAACCTAGTAACAAATTAGATCAGTTGTGACCAGAAGCATAAACCAAAGGCAGCATGAACGGAAAGTATAATCTCATGCACATTCGTTTCGTGCTTACTGGCGACTCATCAGTAGGAGCCGGTATTACGCCCTTTAATCACTATATATTTTGGTCGAAGAATGTGGAATAATAGGACAGTACAATCTCCTAGACGAATGTGTAAACCTGCAATAGTGAAGCTAACATCATATAAAGTCTCGAAAATGCGACTTCCACACTAACTCACTCTATATAATATATATACCGAGTCTGTAAAGGATACTAACACTATGGCTATTGTGTTGGTAACTGATACCGTTTTAAAATGGATGATTACTGGATACTAACACTATGGTTACCGAGTCGGTACATGATACCAACCTGATGGATATAAATTTATGCTAAAGTTCACACAAATTGAGAATGACAACAATTTCCGAACACCTGTTACTCCAGTTAAACCATAAACTCTGGCCTTCATCGATATCAGTTATCACATTTCGCGGTAAGCATGACATCATTCAATTCAATATATTCATACATTCGTCTAGGAGATTGTACCGTCCTATTATTCCACATTCTTCTACCAAATATATAGTGGTTAAAGGGCGTAATACCGGCTCCTACTGATGAGTCGCCAGTAATCACGAAACGAATGTGCATGAGGTTATTCTTTCCGTTCATGCTGCCTTTGGTTTATTCTTCTGGTCACAACTGAATTAATTTGTTACTAGGTTCGCAAAACCTAATATATACCTGCATAAACGTCAGTTCCCCGCAACAAACAGTATTTAACATTTCGAGAAGTTGTTCTGGATTTTTACCCTAATCAATAATCTAAAGCACAGTGCACAGTTTAATCGCTTACTTCTACAGTTATCGTGTCAAATTAAGTGAATTTATACTTCTTGGCATTGAATGTAAAACAATTTGAATTTGATATCTTCTCAATCGGCCGTGGTTCAAAATTTGCTAGAACGACATATCTATGCTCAGCTCAAGTTTCCATCGGGGATATGGATAATCAGCGTCTGCTAGTTACTATTATATATATATATATATATATATATATATATATATATATATAATAGTAATTAGCAGATGCTGATTGTATTAGTAAAATTCGTTCAATATTTTTATCGAAGTGTTGTAAAACTGCTTAAGCATATAAATATAGAAAATGGATAGTGAAATGGCATGTAGTTCAGACGAGACATGGGATATCTTGCGATTCCATAAACATGACTATTTACCCATTGATGAATCATTTTGCAAACATTCACTTTTTCGTTGCACACGCGATGGTAATGCCTTTCGACTATCTTAGTGGCACTAAAATATTTGCCTTTTATAAAAATGAAGGTTGTTTAACGACATCAAGACATTTTAATCATATTTCCTTTGGCATTTAAAAAAAACACAATGTTGGCGTCTGCCTGCCTAAACAGGGCAAAAATCAATATGAACATGTTTTTTTGTTGTTGCCTAATTGCTATTAGTTCAAAGTGGAAATCACTTAGCCCGCATGCGTTCAAATTCAGACATAATTATGCATTAGCAATGAATGTAATCAAGAAGGCATAAAAGGTAGTTTGACACTCATTACATGAGCAGTTTTGTATAAACCCTAACTTGAAATAAAGACCTTTAAGTTAAAACTTTGCTTCTTCTTTAAAAGTGGACTATTTAGTCTCCAAACACATGCTTCAAAAATATGGATTGTCGCGTGCTTTTAAAAACGCAAATCAGGAAATAATTCCCAACTGCCAGGCCAGTTAATAGTAAACTTTGCTTTTTCAAGCTGCAAAAGATAATTGATGCTTGATATGAACGCAGAGTATAAAATTATTTGCAACTCAGCTAACGCGTTTGTGTATACGATTGATTCTATTTACGTTACTGAATGTCGGTTCCTAGAAATCTGATGAAAATTTTTAGCGATTTCCAATGTAAACAAAATGCAAAAATAGAAATCCGGCTGCTTTTCTTAGTTGTCCATATAAATTTATAATTGTAATATGCTCAATTGGTGTAAGTGAGGCTAAATCACAGTAAGAATAACACGTGTTGGAAAGTACAAAAGTATATTTCCAATCTTCCATACCTTAAATGAATATATAATGCAGTTTCATCTTCGTTAAGAAGTTTGCCCATGTGCTGTGATGATATGGATGGATCGTCGAAACTCGTCAGTGCATGCGACTAAATTTAGTTTTTCCATACTTTGCGATTAGTTCAACAAAATGGTACGGCTGTTCTTTTGAGGCTCGAAACCTTAATTTAAGCAATTGTTAACACCACCTGCGCAACAATACTTAGTGATTGAATAACTTAAATAAATGTAGTAACAGCTAAAGGAATCTTGGTTTTGTAACCGCATTTCACTTGTTCAGGCGGTATTCCAGTCAAATATAAATTATATTCCGCATTAATTATTTTACAAGCCTTTCTTATATATATATATATATATATATATATATATATATATATATATATATGCGTGTGTGTGTGTGTATGTGTGTGTGTGTTTGAGATCAAAATTCAGCAAGAAATTAAGGATTTAGGCATAACTATTCAATGTACTGCATCTGCTGAGAGACATTTTGAAAGGATAGTAGGCAGTGCCAAAAACAGATGGGCACTAATAAATAGAAATATTTTATCGAACGATTTAAAATTTAAAATGTATATAATTTTGATGAGACCGATATTATAATATGCTACCTCTACTTGGAATCCATTAAAAATGGCTTATCCAACAAGATAGAAGCTATGCAAAGAAAAGTTGTGAAAAAATTATCCCTGTCTCCTGCACTATATACGCCAGTAGATTACAGTTTGTATCATTGCAAACCTTATGATTTCGGAGAATGTGCTTTTGCATAAATGTTTTCCATTTGAACCCGTAGACTGTAGCCTATATGAACCCAATAAGAAAGATTCACGAAGTTGGAACTAGATATGGGCATTTGGCGATTTCTTCTCCTTTGGTGGGGAATGTTGTGGGGAAGTTAATCTCTTTTTCGGAAATTTTCAAAATTTACAATCAATTGCCAAAGGGGCTTAGAGAAACGCCTCCATCTAAGATGTCTTTTAAATTTTTATGTACTGAACTAGAAAAAATCTACAACCCTGCTGATATTTTCAATTTTGATTATGATAATACTTTCTCGTGGTTAAATAAAAAACAAGGATAATTCTGATTAGCGACATACCTTCTATAGAGTTTTATTTTCACGTTCTGTATTATTAAAATTGAATTGTTATGCAGTATATCATCATGTCATTCAACTATACATATAATCAATTGCTAGTCATGATTATCATTCTTTTGCATAATGCTACACTCGAATTAAACCTTAATTTTTCCTATTTCGATGATGAATCTATAATTATTTATATAATCAATTATTGTCAGCTGCAATTAATCATAAGGCCGTTCTTTTTCCTATACCATAATAATTATTACAGCTGAATTTTCAGATGTTGATAGGTTGTACATTATAACTAGAGAGAACTACTTATCTATATGAGACTAATTGCACATATTTATGTGATGTGATATCTTTTTATTATATTTTACATTTTCCAATATTATTACTTTTTGAAAGAACATGTATGGTTTGAATCCAAATAAAGATATTCTATTCTGTTCTATTATATATATATATATATATATATATATATATTAAATTAATGTGTATATACATGAAATTCTTATTATGGCATATTATTATATATTAGTTGTTAGTATTATAATCTATAGAAGTCAAAAGGTAGAGAATTCAATTTGTCAAGTAGACAATATTCGTCACTGTTTGCACTCATCAAGTACTTACCGGAATCGCCTCGAGCTGGGTTCAAAATGGGAATTTTTGATTTAGTCCTCCAGCCCATCCAATGCGCATCGCATCTGGCATAGCTGTTGTTATATAATGGTTTACTGATTCTGGCCAGTTGGTACTTGGGGTGAAAGTGATGACAAAAGGGCTAGGCTGGCACAATGAAAAGGTTGCAAGCCTAAAGCATAAGCGCCGCAATTTAAGCCTAGTTGCAGATAGTCCGACACATATTTGATGAGTGCCCAATAAGAACAAAAGCGGTTTACTTGATGAATTTCAGTTTCAATTTTATGCAATGTTTAGTTTACACTGACAAATATTTGTATAATGGTATTGGTGTTTATCTAAAGTTCGCAATATTGGTTTACATAATTAAAGCTTGAAAATTGTCGAGTTGCAATCCTCTCAATTAGATAACCGCATATATAAGCATTGTAAATTCAGCTTTCGAATATCACAAATGCAGTTAATCGGCAAAATTGAATTAAAGTACCCTCACACACACACACACATATATATATATATATATATATATATATATATATATATATATGTATACAAAATTATATAGTTTTAATTAAGCAATGAAAATCTTACACATCAACATATATTGAAGACTAATATTTTAAAAATACATGACTCTTTATTATGGTAATTTATGCATACAATGCTATAGCATATAATAGATATTAATAATATCCGTTGAAATTTCCAAAATATCCGAAACTTAGATTTGTTGTTGCTTATGTAGCTTTTAGAGGAAATCTCATTATTTATGTAAGTCGGGAAATCCTACCAATCGAAAAGTTGTAATTTTGGACCTAGACAATTTATAACATGCAACCGTTGTTTATTCGGCATCAAAATCAATTAAGAAATACAAACAATAATCTCAGGCTTTAAATTGCATTCCATAAATCAAAATCACTTAAAGACATAAATTTGTCATATTAGAGAATGAATTCTATTTCGAAAAAATAAAGTAAACAAAACCCAATATGTCATTTAAATTGTAAAACAGAGAGGGCTTTTCACCTATTGGCTATCTGTGTTTAAGCGTCATTATTTTTTATTCATCTTTTGCGACGTGACAGTTTATCGATGGACGTATAATTAAAAAAAGCATCAACCTCGTGAGGTCTGAGAAATAGTGAAGGGTAAATTTTAACTCTAATTCAAAACCGGTTGACCACGTGAGTGTAAAGAAAAACTATTAGTACATCCAGAAAATTTCCAGAAACGACATAAAAAATGTATAGGCAATACAATCTAACAATATTTTTTTGCGCGGGTGGTGGTAACACTTCTTTAAACTCGCAAATTTGATTTAAAGAAGGACATAAAACATGGTTTGAGCACGTTCGCTCAACACATATATTGCTATATCTTACCAAATAAATAATCATAATAACAGCGTATATTGTTTGCTAAAATACTTGGTTGCAGAATTATGAAAATTGAAGCAGAAGGTTTTAATGCATTCTAGTCTTGTCAGGTGAGATTGTAAGGTTATCGATCATTTGTTATGTTACGATATCATGCAAAACTGCTCATAACTCCTTAACCAATTGCCAGTGATTTGTACATTTTATATCGTATCGTGTTACTGAATGCAAGAATGTATATACGGTTTGGATAGACAGACAACATTTGGTTCTTTCGTAGGCCACTGCACGCACTAGCAAATTAATAAAACAACTTGTCATTAAGAAACTCTAAACGATCTTTTTTTAATTGTAACAGTTAGCATAAAAAGAGTAGTAGAAGAATCCGAGAATAAAACCAGACTGAATTCAACCACAGTACGCTTTACATAAGGGCATCAAAATGCTTTTAGTTGCTATATATTTTGCAAACCTGAAGTAGTCGGTCAAATTTCTTTAGTCAAATGAAAGAAAAGAATTTGAAAAACGCAATTTCGTTTCAACAATCCCAAAAAATAGTGCAAACAAAGTTGACACATAAAATTAAGAAGTGTATGAAGCGTTGGTAAAACCTAATTTACCTGATTGTTTGTCCATACGGATAAATTAAGGAGAGAATTATTCATGCCATACTGTGCTGAAGGGAAATGTAGATGAAGAATTTCATCCGCTTTGCGCATGAACACTGATATGGGACTGCTTTTATGAGGAAATTTTAAAGTAAACAAGAAATAAATTGAATTCAGAAATGTTGGGCGTGACAAATCTTTCTACGCTAAATTTTGCTAAAAGGATACTAATTGGAAAAGAGATCGGATTTACTTTATGCTAACACGCTACGAAATAGAAATTGAGAGCATTACCTTGATGCATTAAAATAAATTCATTAAAACACAATTTCTATTATAAATATTTATTGTCTACAGCACATGGAGAATTCTATTATAGAAATAAAATTAAAACAAGAATATACTAGCCGTCAAGATATTCTAAAAATTAACGATTTAACAAAGACAATTTTGTTGAATGCGCTCAAAACTCTCATCGATACGACTACATTTTGCGAAAATAAATCAACTAACTATGATGACCGCAGAAAGTGCAATTCATTGATTAAGTAATTAAAGAAGGACTTTACAACCGGTGCCGAAAATTGCGTGAATAATTCAAAATTATTTAATAAATGACTGTTTATTTATTTAAACACATTAGTGAATGCTGATGTTTCCAGATTGTATTAAAAACGAAAATAAGAAGATGTTAAAATCTACAAGCAATGGGTCCTGGGTTTGGCTATTAATTTCATCTATACAGTAGTGCGTTGCATGTGCCATAATATGATATAATTGTTTTGGCCCTCAGCTGGGTCAAACACTGCTGATGTAACGGATTTTATTATTTTACGAATAATAGAATGCAGCCAATTTAAATTAAATTAGATGACACGTACTAAACTGTTAGTGTGATTCATTGGTTAATTTTAGCATTATAACATTTTCCGCGTACTCCATATTCATCAAAATAGATTTCGTATAGTGTGCCTTTTTGAAAATCCCGATAATCGTATGAGATATTGAAAAGTCCAAGCTATAAATGGTAAAATTAACCAAAGTTGGTGCCATCTGAAAATCTATCGGGGAGAAACGTGAAATTAAGTTAGTTCAACTCTAAATTGTGGGGAAAATTTAACATATTTACCTTGGTACAACACCAGCGTTCAAAATTTTGTTAGTATTTAAGCATCTAGTGTCGATTGTCTGCTTTAATTTGCACGTATTAAAGTCAACATTAACCAGAATTAAGAACACCAAATGACAGATTTGTTGTATAAAAGTCGTTTATCAGCATAATTTTATTCAAATAAAGTATGTTCATATATACATTTTGTTGCTTCCTTATAAGCCTGTGCTTATAATGTCCTATTTTAAGACGGGAATAATATATAATTGTGCTAGATGTCTCATACACTAATACGCAATATCGCCCACAAACATACATGACGATCATGAAGAATTTTGTGTAGCCTATGCCAAGGATATGCATACCGTAATTTAGTACAACTAGCAGTTCAATCAAGAAAAGCTTATTCAAATGAAAATTGATTTACCTTTCGTTTGACAATGAATGCGATTAGCAGACAAACTATTATAGCAAAAGACTATAAAGACAAACAACACTGATAGAAAAAAATAGTCACTCTTTTATAAATAAAATTAACTGTACCTCGTACTAGTACAGATTTTTTATCAAATCTGCCTCAAAATCGTCAAAATATGGACGATAACTTCAAATTTGTTATCTACCTTAGCTATGCACTCCAACATATTTTGTTTAAAGCACATCCAAAGGACAATTAATTGTTAAATTTCTGTGGGTCAATTACCTTAGTCACTTATATCAAGATTTATGAACTGAAACAAACATTTATCTCATTTTAACTTTTCAAACAACATTTTTTAAAAACTGCCAGTTGCTTATTTTGACATTTTCGACCTTTCATGAGGTTCAATAGAGCATGAAGTCCAGAGGAATAAAAGGGAACAGAAACCAAATAAAGGTATATATGGCAATGATAAACAAAAATGTGGCTCTCCGCCAAAATTGTCTCACGGCATATTACTGGACTGTAATGTTGCCAGTATAAAGTTATTGCAGTAAACTTTATAACATTTGAACAGTTTCCGTCACAAACATTAAATGTTTGCAGCTTTCGCCACATATACATATATAGGCAATACAATTTAACAATAATTGATTGCGCGGGTGGTGGTAACAATTCTTTAAATCAAGTTTGCGAGCTTGAAGTAAACACCAATCCCATTGTATTTAACCAGTCGTCGAACAACATAACAAAACTACCGCCAGCCGCAACGCACTGACGCGTTTCGACCTTCCTATGATCATCATCAGAGTACGACGGCAAACTGACTATCGAGGATCAAACCGCATTGAATATATATGGAAATCAAATTTAGATTTTCGGCTCTCACCTCTAGCAGTCTCGCATACATTGAACTTGACTGGAAATGTCGGCTGCACAATTTCTATGCAGTCACGAACATTAACTGTTTGCAGCTTTCGCCACATATAAATATATAGGCAATACAATTTAACAATAATTGATTGCGCGGGTGGTGGTAACAATTCTTTAAATCAAGTTTGCGAGCTTGAAGTAAACACCAATCCAATTTTATTTAACCAGTCGTCGAACAACATAACAAAACTACCGCCAGCCGCAACACACTGACGCGTTTCGACCTTCCATGATCATCATCCGAGTACTACGGCAAACTGACTATCGAGGATCAAACCGCATTGAATATATATGGAAATCAAATTTAGATTTGCGTCTCTTACCTCTAACAATCTCGCATACATTGAACTTGTCTTTCATGAATTATTTATCCAATACACAGTGACGCTTAATTTTTTGCCGTCGTTGATTATTGTTTACAGGAAGTGAAAATTAAAAACTGTCTATTTGTATTTACCTGATCTGCGTTTTGACTAACGCAGCTTTCATTGTTCTAGTAATTTTCTTTTTGTAAAATATTTGTATATCCATTAAGATTTGTTAATAGCTGCGATTATGACATACAAATATATTTTGCATATAATATTTCACCTGTTAATTGCTATATATTTAAACGATCATTGTTTCAGCGTGTGGTGATAACAATTACTAAGCTAGGGTTGCGATCTTTATATAAACCCAAATCATTATATATATATATATATATATATATATATATATATATATATATATATATATATATATATATAATAGAATAAACTACGCATTGTATAATGTGGAAAAGTCAAATCATCCAGTAGGCTGGATTCGTCATAATTGGGAACTCTTCAATAACTGTCGAGAATTTGTCACGGACAGAGCTCGAAACTGGGCGCATTTGTATCGGAGTCTGTGTCTCTATGGACTAAGCCAGGCTGCTGCATAAAGTGCTATATGAATTTGAATTTCTAAAACATTGCATTTTATTTTCAATTGGTAGAACTGATAATGATGATAAGTTTTACAACTATATTTTAACACACACATACAAATGCAAATATATTAGAATTAAATGTGGACTATGATAAATTTCCTGCTGCTACAGCTGTTTTAATGATCGCTAACATCTTTCCTGCCATTAAATTTTTTAAAGGGTAGCGCAGAGCTATGCCTTAAATTGTGCTGGACCTTGTATTGATTGGCGAGATTTGACTTTTTTTGCACTTTATTTAATTTTCTAATAAATTATGAAAAATGATGGAAAGTCCAGTTAACCTCATTTTGGCCGTTTTTCAAATTATTTGTTAATACATTCCCCTTTGGCCTAGTTCATAAAAATTATCATACTGCTTGACAAGATTCCCCATTTAAAAAATATTTTTGCTTGTTTAATTCTTTCTGTAACTCGTGCTAATGCTAATTAAAAGTATTCTACGAGTTCATCCGATTTTGATTAAAATACTTCTACAGTGTAAGCGCTTTATTTACACATGTTTAGTGTTGCTTGCTTTAATCCACGTCACGTTGACTAAATATAAACATATTTTTTAAACTTTAGTAAAACATTTTTCTGCTATTCTAAATTACTTTTCATATTGAAAATTATTTATAATCCGCTAAGAAAATCACTAGGTAATTTTAATTGCCTATTTCTGCTTCATTCCAGACAACTTTATCAACGAAATCAACACTTTTTGAGTTTTGCACCAGTTGTAAATGTTGCCTATTTTCCGAGTCTAATGCTACTTCAAATTTCAGATGAGATTATTTAAATACTATTTATGTAAATTTTATACGCAAACATACTAAATAATCTGCAAGACAACAGCTTACGCAAATTCAAACGAGCATACATGCTGAGATACACATGGTTTCAAACTTGTATCACACTTGCAAGTATGTATTAGGTTTTGCGAACCTAGTAACAAATTAGTTCAGTTGTGACCAGAAGGATAAACCAAAGGCAGCATGAACGGAAAGTATAATCTCATGCACATATCTGTTTCGTGCTTACTGGCGACTCATCAGTAGGAGCCGGTATTACGCCCTTTAACCACTATATATTTGGTAGAAGAATGTGGAATAATAGGACGGTACAATCTCCTAGACGAATGTGTAAACCTGTAATAGTGAAGCTAACATCATCTAAAGTCAACGACAATACGACTTCAATGCTAACTCACACTATATAATATATATACCGAGTCTGTAAAGCGATACTAACACTATGGCTATTGTGTTAGTAACTGATACCTTTTTTGAAATCGATGAGTACCGGATACTAACACTATGGTTTCCGAGTCGGTACATGATACCAACCTGATGGATATAAATTTATGCTAAAGTTCACCCAAATTGAGAATTACAACAATTTCCGAACACCTGTTACTCCAGTTAAACCATACACTCTGGCCTTCATCGATATCAGTTATCACATTTCGCGGTAAGCATGACATCATTCAATTCAATATATTACAGTTAAATACTGTTTGTTGCGAAGAACTAATATATATGCAAGTATGTATTAGGTTTTGCGAACCTAGTAACAAATTAGTTCAGTTGTGACCAGAAGGATAAACCAAAGGCAGCATGAACGGAAAGTATAATCTCATGCACATTCGTTTCGTGCTTACTGGCGACTCATCAGTAGGAGCCGGTATTACGCCCTTTAACCACTATATATTTGGTAGAAGAATGTGGAATAATAATTGTACCGTCCTATTATTCCACATTCTTCTACCAAATATATAGTGGTTAAAGGGCGCAATACCGGCTCCTACTGATGAGTCGCCAGTAAGCACGAAACGAATGTGCATGAGATTATACTTTCCGTTCATGCTGCCTTTGGTTTATCCTTCTGGTCACAACTGAACTAATTTGTTACTAGGTTCGCAAAACCTAATACATACTTGCATATATATTAGTTCTTCGCAACAAACAGTATTTAACTGTAATATATTGAATTGAATGATGTCATGCTTACCGCGAAATGTGATAACTGATATCGATGAAGGCCAGAGTGTATGGTTTAACTGGAGTAACAGGTGTTCGGAAATTGTTGTAATTCTCAATTTGGGTGAACTTTAGCATAAATTTATATCCATCAGGTTGGTATCATGTACCGACTCGGAAACCATAGTGTTAGTATCCGGTACTCATCGATTTCAATAAAGGTATCAGTTACTAACACAATAGCCATAGTGTTAGTATCCTTTACAGACTCGGTATATATATTATATAGTGTGAGTTAGCATTGAAGTCGTATTGTCGTTGACTTCAGATTATGTTAGCTTCACTATTACAGGTTTACACATTCGTCTAGGAGATTGTACCGTCCTATTATTCCACATTCTTCTACCAAATATATAGTGGTTAAAGGGCGTAATACCGGCTCCTACTGATGAGTCGCCAGTAAGCACGAAACGAATGTGCATGAGATTATACTTTCCGTTCATGCTGCCTTTGGTTTATCCTTCTGGTCACAACTGAACTAATTTGTTACTAGGTTCGCAAAACCTAATACATACTTGCATATATATTAGTTCTTCGCAACAAACAGTATTTAACTGTAATATACTGAATTGAATGATGTCATGCTTACCGCGAAATGTGATAACTGATATCGATGAAGGCCAGAGTGTATGGTTTAACTGGAGTAACAGGTGTTCGGAAATTGTTGTAATTCTCAATTTGGGTGAACTTTAGCATAAATTTATATCCATCAGGTTGGTATCATGTACCGACTCGGAAACCATAGTGTTAGTATCCGGTACTCATCGATTTCAAAAAAGGTATCAGTTACTAACACAATGGCCATAGTGTTAGTATCCTTTACAGACTCGGTATATATATTATATAGTGTGAGTTAGCATTGAAGTCGTATTGTCGTTGACTTCAGATTATGTTAGCTTCACTATTACAGGTTTACACATTCGTCTAGGAGATTGTACCGTCCTATTATTCCACATTCTTCTACCAAATATATAGTGGTTAAAGGGCGTAATACCGGCTCCTACTGATGAGTCGCCAGTAAGCACGAAACGAATGTGCATGAGATTATACTTTCCGTTCATGCTGCCTTTGGTTTATCCTTCTGGTCACAACTGAACTAATTTGTTACTAGGTTCGCAAAACCTAATACATACTTGCATATATATTAGTTCTTCGCAACAAACAGTATTTAACTGTAATATATTGAATTGAATGATGTCATGCTTACCGCGAAATGTGATAACTGATATCGATGAAGGCCAGAGTGTATGGTTTAACTGGAGTAACAGGTGTTCGGAAATTGTTGTAATTCTCAATTTGGGTGAACTTTAGCATAAATTTATATCCATCAGGTTGGTATCATGTACCGACTCGGAAACCATAGTGTTAGTATCCGGTACTCATCGATTTCAAAAAAGGTATCAGTTACTAACACAATAGCCATAGTGTTAGTATCCTTTACAGACTCGGTATATATATTATATAGTGTGAGTTAGCATTGAAGTCGTATTGTCGTTGACTTCAGATTATGTTAGCTTCACTATTACAGGTTTACACATTCGTCTAGGAGATTGTACCGTCCTATTATTCCACATTCTTCTACCAAATATATAGTGGTTAAAGGGCGTAATACCGGCTCCTACTGATGAGTCGCCAGTAAGCACGAAACGAATGTGCATGAGATTATACTTTCCGTTCATGCTGCCTTTGGTTTATCCTTCTGGTCACAACTGAACTAATTTGTTACTAGGTTCGCAAAACCTAATACATACTTGCATATATATTAGTTCTTCGCAACAAACAGTATTTAATTGTATCACACTTAACAAAAATGCTTGTATGATATTTACTTTTAAAACAAAGGAAACATTCCTTCCCAAGTACGCATCTGAAAGCATTTTATCTTCTACAGAAGCGCTTTTATTTTATCATATAAACTGAATTATTGGTGAAATAAAATGCAAACATTGACCAGTGCACATAAATAGTACATAAATATATATAAGTCCAGATATAGTTTCGCTCCAATTTTATACTCTGCACATTTGTAGCAATGGAATGCATAAAACAGGTATGGTCAAACGCCGTATAGTTTATATTAAAAAGTTGCAATAGCACACATGTACCATGTTGAATCCCATCTCGACACATTTCCATTGAAATTCACAAAAAATAATGACAAAATGCTTTAGGCAGAATAAGAAAAATGTTTCACGATGAAATAAGTTGACAATCGTATCATGTTTTGGTTTAAATAGTATTCATATTCAAGTCCATGAAAAAGTAAACTTAAAGAGTTCCATCCATAAAAATTTTAAAAAACTGTGTGATAAACTGCTAATTAATTTCAACAGAAGCTTTCTGGAAACCAATCATTAAATGTTGCTATGATGCATGAATTTATTTAGCAACTCGTCAGTTAAGCCTAAGGCACATTGAACTTATCTGCAGACAATATCTAAAAACAATCCCTTAGCAAGAGCATCACTCGTGAAGTTCCTTAATGATATTTTATTAATTCAGGATTATGCTGTTGTTTCGAATGTAACTGGTGAAATAAGTCAGCTTAAGTTTGTTTAAGAAAACTGAAGTGATCTGTTTGTTATCTTTTTTATTATTTAAAATATATGTTTGCTTTAATAAAGAAGTAACTACAGTAATAATTTCTTCCCTCGTATTGGACCTAATTTAAGCATTTAGAATATATATTTCGTAATGCGGTTAAATAAAATAAAAAGATTGAACACTGAACAATCAGCTCAATGTAATTTTTAAATATTTCATTTTAATCGCAAATTGATATCTTTTATCCTTTAAACGATGCGTCATAACAGTCAACTTTTTATACTGGAGTTCAAGTTCTTCCACCTGTCTGTGGAATTATTATATTTTTAACAATATCTCTTCTACCAAGTTATTCACAATAAAGGCAATGTTCAATTCGAATAATAAAGCTTTAAAGAATCATAGTGCAATGATTAAATATTCGCGATGGGTTATATAGTCCGAATAAAATATAAAACGGTAGCAATGATCATTTTCCAGCGATAGTTCGATTCATGTTGGTCAAATTTTAGCTAATCCATATACATTCAATAGAAATGCACATATGGCTGTCGTAAAGAATTTTTTAAATGATACGATAGTTACTCCGATTATACTATTTATTACTTGCTGAATTTATTAATAAAAAAACAATAATCCGTCTATGCTTTATCACTTATTACTTGCAATAACCTCTTCTTTATCTATAAAATACTCTCTAAAATTATTCATAAATAGATTTGTCATTGTATTCAAAAATAGTAAATCAGACAGACCGAAAACAACAGAAAGTTTATGGTAATTACCAACTGAAATCAATGTGCAACAACTAGAATATAAGGAACCAAATACAAATTAACTTGAATTGAATAACTAGGCAGTCTGCTACGAGATAAAGTTGTTTTGATTTTATTAAAACGTCGGGGATATATAAAATACTTTGCGGAAATTGCCATATTAACAATGATGGTGAGACCATGCACCCGATTAAATTCCAGTTAAACGCCATTTTATAATTAGCCTCGGGACCCAGAGCTAAGTGCCACTTATCCGACCAATTTGAAAATTCCTATAAAGAACACAAATTCATTCAACTCATCTTAATTAAATTTATCGGCTCTTTACGTTCAAACTTATATATTTGAAATCTAACACGCCATAACATGAAATAATATCTGATATTTCAATATAGTTTGTTTCAAATTAATTTACGCATTGCAAACACCCAAATCACAATTCTTGACTAGATCATTAAAAAGTCGTTAAGAGGGCAAGGATTGTAGAATTGATTATACAGTAGGACTCCGAACTGAGGAAGTAGCACCGCCGATAGCATTTATCCCTAATATATCCGTAAGCGATACAATTTAGTACGTCCAAAATTAGCAATCCTTAGTGGAACCAATTAAAGCATTATAGGGAGGACCATTGTTTTTCGTATATAGCAGCAAAGGTAAGAATAATTTTTCCAGTAAAACTGAAAATGACTTGCCTATCATCAGGCCGGAAATTATTATTTCTAGCCAATAAATATCTTTAACTGATAATAAATTTGCCTTAGATTTATCGATAGTTCTCAATGTATTTATATTTTACACAATAAATGCAAAAAGCATCATTAGATTCTGCATAAAATATTCGACAGCGTTAGCAAATGTCAGACAAACTATTTTGAAAATCCTTTAATTTAAAAAAAAAAGAATTATTTATTAATTGCATAGTACCAAAATAAAACATTTCAAATGCTCAGATCCGAATTATTAATAGTGGTTATTCTACCGATTGAGTACGAGTGCCTCCATTCTTTAAGCATTTGGAAAATATTGCAAACAATGTGGTTAACGATGATATGACCATTCGATTTTGGTACGATGTAAACACCAATACTTCTACATATGACGAATTGACAGAGACTTACAGTCCCATGAGAGATCTCTAACTCGCCGAAATCGATGGCTTCTCTTCGAAATATACCATGTTCTCTCAAACCAAGTTAATTAAGAATTTGTACAAACTCATTATTGGAATCTGGCCGCAATAATCCGTCGTAAATTAGTAGGCGTGTGCCATTTTGGGACCAAGCCCTAACAAAATGACACAAAAAGTCGAACTAACTATGGTGATATAACTTTGCTCTACGCTGCATCAAAGGTAGCTATTGCTATTACCTCCAGAATGGTTCGTGAAGAACAATAGAAGCGAACAATGCAAATTTTGACAGAGTTTCGTCTTGAAATTGGATGCCTGGTTCAAATTAAAGCATTTCTTTGGAATCTCGAGTTGCGCCACTTGTGTCCGCGACCAACTATCGTTTCCTTACTAGATAATTCAGTTGCTTTCAAGACAGTGTCGTGCAAGATCTCATAACGAAATATGCTCTTGTGCTGTAGTCCCCGCCATAATATTATGATTGCATGAAGCCTATCACAATGGCTCTCTGACCGATATTCTAAATAGTAATGGACCTTGTCAAACGTTTGCGATTGCTTCGAAATATAAATAAGGATGTGGCATTGCCTCAAACATGTTCATTACCTTTTAAAATACCTTCTTTACTCTGGGCACTACAGCTCACCACAGAGTAGAGATAAATAGTGGTATTTTCTAGCTTGCCAAATTAAAATTCGTTGATGATGTTGGTCTGGTGGCAGAAAAGGAAGACAGACTGCATAGAACTACTAATTTAGCGAAAGAAGTGCGCATTCGATAGGTTCAGAAGCTGAATGCTTTTGAACTGATTGTTTGGCTTATGTTAATTAGAAGCCTTGGTTTGTGCTGAGTGGCACTCAGCTGCTTGAGAAAGCCTTTCACGAATTACGCTTGCTTGTCTACCAACTCAACTCTGTTGAATGGATAGAAATATATAGGTGTTAGACTAGCAATTTCGTGGCTATATAACTTTAATTCTGATATCAGTCAGTTAATTATGCCTAATCACATACTCACCAACCAAGAGTAACGTTTATAGGTGAAATTCTGAGTTCCAAATAGCAAGAAATTCCCAATGGAGGGTCCTAGTTACCTTTCATTATCGACATTTGCTATTATGAAACCAATTTTGCGGAAGATGTACATCTCCGTTTATATGTTCTTGAATGTATGTACTAAGGAATCGTTGATTACGTATACAGTCAAAACAATTGTTTAAATCAAGTCTTCTTATTTAATAAAAATATCAATTTGACTTTATATTAACAGTCGCAAAATGTACGAAAGCTTCCGCCACTTTTAATAACTGAAGCGTTTTGATTATCCATATTTATTATCGAAGCACAACGGTAAACTGACTACCCAGGATGAAACCACCATGTTCATATACGCTTATTAGTTTTACACAATAATGTTATTTATTACTCTTAATGTTTAAAGTTTGGCCAAATTTTATCCAATTTATTAGTCTTTGTCGGGTATATTAATGGTTTACGATGTTGAGCTTAAGTGTCGATAAATAAATATACTTTTAGCCATAACCAGTAGCATACTGCATTGTAGCCAAATAGACTGATGGAATTACTGTCAAATTTAAGTTCACCAGCATATAATACAACACTGTCTGGAAAGGAATAGCCATTTAGATATGGAACATTACTAAATTATTCTAACTGATTGTTCTGTAGGATTACGCGTTTCCCTTTTCGTTCGCTTGTTCATAATTTGCATTTAGCAAGAAGCAGGTATGTTAACAAAACTATGCTTCTTCTACGGTATCTATGTAAATAAGATTGTTTATATATATATTAGCACAAGCGGTAAGCTCATTGTGGTACACTACTTGTATTTGTTGGTCGTAGCATTGCAAAATTGTACTAAAAACACTAATTTATTGATTTTTAGTTAAATATTTACACCCAACAAACCACAATTTTTAACAACTTGTTTGTTATTTGATGGCCAATGAATGTAAATTACTATTATAAATTTTATATTGTTCTACCAGTGAGTTTGCAATAAACCTCAATCGAATTAATAAACGTGTCATGAAGTATTTAATACAAAAATATAAACAAATTTCGATTGGAATTAAGCAAATCATAATACCCAGTGTCGGCAGTCCATTCGTCTAGATTGCCATGAAGATGCGGGAAACCAAACTTAAGGCAAATAAATTGGTTTAAGCAATATTTCTAAAATTTAAATCTATATATAATACATATTGGAGAATATTTTACTTCCTTTAAAAGTTATTTTAATGGTTTCTCGTTGCAAATGACCAACCACTTGTTGAAATGAGGCTTATTACTTCGTACGAGGAATTTTGAGACTACGAGTCCAAATGAGAATGACTGTTATTGCGAGTTTCTATGGAAGATTACAAGAGGTTGTCATTCTTAGGTAGCACAAACCTAGTAAATGTGAATCGAAAACTGCAAAAACGTAGGATTAACAGTCAAATTCCAAATTTTCGAGGCAAATAAATCGAGCCATTTCTTTCGATTCTAGAAATATCAAACTGACACGAAAATAGGCTGAAAAACTGAAGACGTGATAACGAGAAATTTTGACAATCATTAATGTACAACGATTTACAATGTCAATGGATATCTTACGAGTTACATGGAAGAACATATTATACGTATACGCCATTCAACGTCGTTATTTGACCAGGTTAATTATAGCGTGTCATTTCAATCCAGTTTTGTGTGTCCTAATGATTATATTTAAGACTGCTTTGCGCTAAGCATGCATTATTAATGAAATCGGTTTATTAATGTTTTACAAAAAAAACTATCGAAAAATTAAATCTGCTCTTTTTATTTTCGACTAGCACGAATTGAACTAGTAATATTAAAGTAGAAAACAATAGGATTCGACATTCGTGTATACCTGTAGAAGGTGCTCACAAGTAGAGGGCGATATTTTCGTAGGATGAACTGGCAACAAAACAGAGCGACATGATTATATGAAAGAAGGGAATAAAATTCCTGTGAATATTGAGGTTACATAATGAACTCGAATGCTCGATGCAGCCAGCAGTGATGATGTAATACTTCGTTCAAAATGCATATTCAATAATAAAGTCTGTATAAAATATTCATATTGTAAAAATTTAGATTTAAAATTAAGATTAAACGTTCAAGGATTCGATAGTGAAATATTCTTAATTGAAATTTATCATCTCTAATGAGTATGCTATACAAATTAGTGGCTAAATTTAATATAATTTTACTTGTTTACATTTAATATATAGAATAATTTTCAATTCATTTTGCAGAGTTAACAAATTAAAACAAACAATTATAGATTATCAAATTCTGTGAATTTTAATCTTTACGTATTTAGAAGGATAGAATGCTATATGCTAAAAATAGGAAAAATGCGGAATTCTATATCAAAACCATCGAAACAGTTTTAAATTAATCTAGAAGAAAAAGAAAATGTTGAAAAAATAAGACTCCAAAACAATAATCAGGCTATAACAGGATAAATTAAAATATTCAGACGTCAAAATTGATAAAATTTTACCAAATTATACTAGATATGAATAATAATAATTAATAATAAAAATAATTAGTAATAATAATAAAATTAATAATAATAAGTAATAATAATAACAATATTATTATTATTCTTACTATAATCAAATTCTGTGGATTCTAATTTTGCACGTAATAAGAAAGATAGAATTCTATACAGCAAAGAGAGGAATAAATGCGGAATTCTATATCAAAACCATCGAAACAATTATAAATTAGTCTAGAAGAAAAAACTCAAATGTTGAAAAAAAATTTCGAACAATATACTCCCGCTAAAACAGAATAAATTAAATTATTCAAAGACGTTGAATTTTATAAAATTTAACCAAATTATACTAGATATTAATAATATTAATAATAATAAATAGTAATAATCAAAATTAATATGAATAATATTATTATTCTTACCATTATTATTATAAGTACTAATAAAGGTGACAGAAGTATAAGTTTTAGTTTTAAACGTATTAGTAATAGTAATAGTAATAGTAATAGTATTATTATTATTATTATTATTATTATTATTATTATTATTATATATTAATAGTAGTAGTAGTATTAGTAGTACTAGTAGTAGTAGTAGTAGTAGTATTAGTAGTAGTAATAGTAGAAGTAATGGCAATAGTATTATTATTATTATTAGTAGTAGTAGTAGTAGTAGTAGTATTAGTAGTAGAAGTTATATTAGTAGTAGTAGTAGTAGTAGTAGTAGTAGTAGTAGCAGTAGTATTTGTATTAGTAGTAGTGGTAGTAGAAGAGGTATTAGTAGTAGTAGTAGTAGTATTAGTAGTATTAGTAGTAGTAGTAGAAGTAGTAGTAGTAGTAGTAGTAGTAGTGGTAGTAGTAGTAGTAGTAGTAGTTAAAGTAGTAGTAGTAACAGTAGTAGTACTAGTAGTAGAGGTAGTATTAGTAGTAGTAAAGTGTGTTTAATGTTATTAAATTATTAATATTATTAATACTATGTTTTATTACTGTTTTGTTAATGTTATTAATAATAGTTATTTAATTGTGATAATAACAAAATTAGTAGTAGTAGAGGAGTGTGTTTAATATTATTAAATTATTATTTCTATTTTTTTATTATTTTTTTGTTAATGTTATTAATATTAAAAGTGATTTCCTTATGATAATAGCAATAGTTGTAGCAATAGTACTACTATAAATAGAAATAACTTAAATATTATTAATGATTTCATTCTTCTTATTATTATTATTATCATTGTAACTGTTATTTGAATCGTGTTTGTATACCTGAGATTAGCAACAATCCCATTCTTATTTCCATCACTTAATAAAGCAAAACTACGATTTATCTCATTTACTGACGTGTTTAGACCTTTCTTGTTCATCATCAGAGCACGACGTAAAACTGCCTAGCTAGGAATAAACTCAAATTTCTATATGCTACGGAAAATCAGATGTATGGGTCACACCTCTAGTGGTCTCGTATAAATTATACTTGATTTAAATTTCGGCTGCACAATTTTTTAATCACTAACGTTAACTTTATGTGGCTTTCACCACATAAACGTAAGTTTTACGGTTAAAAATCATGGGTTGCGCAGTTGGTGACACCATTCATAAAATCAGGTTTTCAAACTTGAAATAAACACCTGCCCCATTTTCTCTAACTAGTCGCGAAATATAGCATAATTACCGTCAGTCACTCTCACGGACATGTTTCGTTTTCCGTGATCATCAACAGAGTACTACAAAAAACTGACTAACTGAGATCAAAAAATAATAAATATAAAGAATTAAAATGCTGAAAATCGGCTCTCAGTCTGATTTATATCACTTACATATTTCTTGTATCCAATTTCGGCTGCATTATTTCTACAAATATTCATTCTTAACCTTCTTTCGACTTTAGCCATATTCAAATAAGTTATTCAATATTGCAAACACTGATTACACGGGTGGTAATCAAAATGACTTAAACAACAATCAGAATTTTAGCATGCCGCACAATATAGCAGTACTTCCGTCAGCCGAACTCATTTCACCTGATCCCCGTTTTGAGTAACGCAGTAATGATTTGAGTTGTTTCCATTTTCTAAAATATTTTGACTACCATTATCGGCCTCCTTCTTCAGCTGGTCATTCCTCAGAAGTTTTACATAACAAAATAAAGATGCAAGCCATTTTGCCTCACGATTTGTTTCTTCAGTAGCGTATATTTTTTATACAATTTGTCGGCGTTGTCAACATAATTACATTTTAAATGTTGCTTAAAAAATGAAAAAAATTGTAAACGAGATTAATCGAAATTAACCGATATGCGTTTTGACCAACACAGTACTGAATCCACAAATATTCTTTTTCCAAAACACTTCAGTTGCCGTTGTCGGCAGCCTTCCATATTTGGTCCATCCTCACTAGTTAAACAAAACAAACTAATGAATTCGGTAGACCTCGGCGCCGACATATTTTTGAAAGAGAAATCAACTCGAATCAGTACTACGTTAGTCCAAGCGCAGATCAGGTCATTTCGATTAATCCTGTTTCGCAAATTTTTCATACTTTTAAGCAACATCTGAAATGGAATTGTAGTGCCAACGCCGTCAAATTGTATAATAAATAAGCGCTACTAAAGAAACAATTCGTGAGGCAAGAAGGCTTACATCATTAGTATGTTATTTTAAAACAGGTGAGGATGGATCAACTGATGAAGACAGCGGACAACGGAAGGCGAAATATATTGGAAAAATAAAATAGCTGAAATTAGTTCTGCGTAACTCAAATCCCAGATTCGGTAGTATCGATTCAATCAGTTTCGTATTTTTTTCATTCTTATGAACAACCCATTTTGTCCTTTCTTGAACGCAATCATTATCAATTAGGAAAATACTACAGTAATATATTCTTTGTTGCCATGAACTAATATATATGCAATCGTGTAATAGGTATTGCGTAAGTAATAGCAAATTAGACCAATTTCGACAAAAGAACAAAGCAAAGTCAGCATGAACGTAAGAATTAATCTTATGTACGCATTAATTTATGTTTCCTAGCGACTCATCAGTGGGAGCCGGTACTACGCAAACTCACCATATATTTGGTCACGAGATGTTGGGCACTTAAGCGGTACAATATCCTGAACGATTGCGTATTCAAGCGGTAATTGTGTTTATTTCAGATAAATTTTTCAACATTGGGCCTATATATTATATATACCGATCCTGTAAAGGGTACTAACACCATAGTTGCCGAGTTGGTACACAGTACAAACATAATGGAATTGAAGATATGTCAGATTTCGCTAATATTGAGTATAAGAACTACTTGTGTGCACCTGTTACACCAGCAAATCTATACAATGGTATTTATCAATGACGTTATAATAGCAATTCTTTCACATCATGTTAAAATGCGGCTTGCATCACTTATTGCGTCACAAAGATTAATTTTGGCTAGGATTTCGCCTGAAAATCTTTTACGATCAATACTTCCTCAGGTTCTGTTATATTTATCTGTAATATTCGTTGTACTTATAATTCCTTGCACGAGTGATGTATGGTTAAAAAATAAACTTGATTTTTATTTCAAGCCTAAAATTTTATTTGAAGAATCAGTTTTGTCATCAAATGCACAATCAATGATGGCTTAATTGACAGCCTTTATTAGCCAGTGGTATCTGGGAGGTATAAGCAACAACAACAAACCATTAATCCACGCTTAGCATAATTACTATTGTAGAAAAATATCTATTTAAATGGGACGATACACCACCCCATATAATGACTAATCAGTGGTCTAGCACGATAATGATTCTGCTACTTTTTGTAAAAACGCGTGCTGGGCATAAATTCTAATAATCAACTCAAGGTAACTGAACAGTCCAGTATTCGTGATTTGTTCACATGAGAAAGCAACTTAGCGCGATATGCAGGTAAGACTGACCGATTACATAAGACGCGAATGAAAGAGCATAATAGAATTAATTTAGATGGAAAATGAGCAAAATATTTGTGATAGCCGAACAAATTTACGAACATCACACTTCAAACTAGGCGAAGTGCTGTGTGTTCTGCAAAGCTCGCACTGACAACGATTTGATAATTGAAGAAGCTGATAATTGCTACCTTCTCTCACGCGATTCAGTCTGCGAAACAAATGATGTTTATACCTAAACAAGGTTTCGTTATAAACTAAATCGACGAGGTAAACATCATAGAATACATATTTGTTATCTTATTTCAAATTCAGTGTCTCTAAGATAAATTAACGACAGGTGATTTATAAAATTTAAATAGCTCTAACTTTAGAAGTTGACCTTAAAGATGTCCTCTACAAAAATGTATTTTGCACTATTGTTTTCGATTTCAAGTCGATTACTAAAATTATCACAACTTTCTTTGAATTTGTTTCAAGCAATAATTTTACGTAAAAACAATTTTTAATATTAAAAGAAAATATTTCTTACTTTTTAATTTATATTTTTACTTCAATATATTTCCCAAATATGCGAATTAAAGTTCAGACGTTTTGAAGCTACAACTTCCAAATTCCATGTTGTCACTGAAATCTACAGTATTTAATTAAAAATCCATAAAATGAACGTATTTTATCACAAAAGCATTGTAATAGTGAAATTCCGATACGCTAAACAGTATTTATGGCCGATGAATATACATCAGAATTATTGGAATTATTTCAGACAAATTTGCTGTATTAAAATCTCAAGTTAGACATGATTGTTTACGAGCCTAAAAATTTTCCAATTCGCCTATTGGTAGACACGTAAAAATTGCTTTGGCAAACATTTTTGATTGGTGAAGAAGTTATGCTCTCACTTGATTGGAAACTTACGGATATGAGGCTGGTATTTTTAAGATTAACTTCTCCCTAGCTGAGCTCAATAAAATTCGTTTGCCTGAAACTTGTATTTAATTTTTATGTGCTATAATCATCATTGACATATCATAGAATAATAAAATAGACTTTATTAACCGAAACTTCACTCACATATAACCATGTGACAAATGTAATATTTTTTTTAATTACATAAAAAAATATTTCTTTAATTTATTACAAGTCAAAAATAGGCCAAAAAATTATTTCAAATAGGCAAAATTGGAAATAATGAGTGGTTTATGAGAGGGAGGATCTAACTTCGTTAGAGATATTTAACCAGATATGATATACATATGAGACAACCTTGGACCTTACCCACAGCCTTAAGGCAAGGCAACGTCGACTGTAGTTTTCCTGGGGTTTTTAATATATCGATTCCTACCGAACGACTGAGCCTCGCAGTTAACTCTACCCAAGTAAAGATAATTCTATCAGAAATCTGCACAAAAATCGCCATTGGGCGCGGATGATGCCATAACGCACTGGGCTTTCATCCGCGAACTATGATTCACATGTGGACTCCATACTGATAGACGAACAAGACATATACTACCAAATGTGGATGCAGTTGACTTCAGATTATTTTTCCAAGTTGAATTTGCCAGAATGTTTACTTGCATCAATCTGGCACAAGATGAGAGCATAGTGTTCTATTGCGCAATACAAAAGCAGTTGATAGAGCTTTATTTGACTGTCCAACAAACAGTACTTATTGGCTGCTCCAAAAATACATCCAAGGATGTCAGAATTGCTTACTCATTTTTGGTAGCCTTTGTGGGCTATGCTTATCAAATAACTGTTGTGGAATGAATTTAACCAACTGAAACCCTTGCTTATATATGACCCAGCTTCGCTAGCACAAAAATAAAATTGCACGCACAGATTCATTGTACACACGATCCACAAGGCAAAGTTAGGTATTCATGTTATGTCATATATAGTGAAAATAAGAGAAAGCAACTATAGCTTCGCGATACTCATATTGAACTCGTTACTCATATTCCTGAATCATTAATACATTTAACACGAAATTAAAACATGGCAGCTACATCCAGAAATTTTCTGTGTAGACGCAGAGTAAAACTTAGTGATGAATAGGTATGTAGATTTTTGTCTGACACCTAGGAATGCGAGCCACATTTAAGCATTTCAAAATAATATATTCTTCGTGGTTTGATGCCCGTTTACCCGTTTGCCATAGAAGCGCAAAACACTTGGGTACGTGTGTTTATGTTTGTTTTTTATTTGTTGGACTAGAAAAAAATTTATTATAGATATTAACTGTATTCCGTAAACGGTAATTTATTAAATTAATTATTTATTTAACTTTTTACGTTAATTTATTAAACGTAGAACAGGAGACATGCGTTTGTTTTAACTCCGCAAATATATTTTAATTCATAATTTTCACCTCTCCCTTAGCTTATTTTAATAACTTATCCCACTTAGACGAAGTGGTCTAGAGTTGTCTATCAACTCACACTTGTTTAAGAATATCATGGTTAGCCGGCAGTGTTGCATCAGGTATTAATGTTGATAAATTTTGGCGATTTTTTTATAACTTATAAAAACCAAGGTTGAATTTGCGTAATATTTTTGGTTGTATAGATGAAGAGCAGGTGATATTCTATTCAATAACATAAATTTAGAATAATATGTTTGTAATATGTAGCTTAGTTTGAAAGATTGCCTTAATTGCAGACCTGGATTAATTGAAATTACCTGATCTGCGTTTTGACTAACGCAGCTTTCATTGTTCCAGTAGTTTTCTTTTTGCAAAATATTTCGGCCATACCTACGGTAGGCCTTCATCAGTTGCATTTCGCTTCACAAGTTTAACAAACGAAACAAATGAACGCGCTTGCTTCACTTTTTTTCTTTTTTTAAGCTTGTGAAACAAAATGCAACTGATGAAGGCCTACGGTAAATATGGCCGAAATATTTTGCAAAAAGAAAACTACTGGAACAATGAAAGCTGCGTTAGTCAAAACGCAGATCAGGTAATGTAGCTTAGTTTGTCAAATAAATTTTTGTTAAAAATTACAATTTGATTTGATGCTGACCAGGGAAGACAGAGATGCGTCATTTCGTGTACCAGTCAGTAGCTTAAATATAAATTTTAGGGTGTCAATTATTTATGAAACCATGCCAACTTATTTAGATTAACATTGCAAATGAAAACAATATTAGTTACTTAAAGCCACTTAATTATTAGTAACGCATTTATCATTTTAAATCATCTATCACGCCATTAAACACTTCTATAAAACTTCGGTTTCTGTTGTGGCCTAACTTTTTCGTCATGGGTTTTACGAAATGTCAAATGCGAGAATTCACTCTTCTGATGGCAGCTTGTATCATTAGTGAAAGGTAATGTGTGCTAAATAGCAAATTATTGGATTCACCTCTAACAAAAATTATTTGAACTCACTTGAATCTATTAATTATTTTTAATTATCTTCTCGATGTAGCGTAATTCAAAAGAAAACAAGGAAGCGTATTTAGCATATTCGCTATTTAATTAAAATTACTATAGCAGTTTATGGTTGTGTATATATTATCAAATACCGTGCTGATACTTTAATTCAATACCGCTTCTCTAAATGCAAGTTGTCCGTCTTATGATGACAGAAAGGCTTGTTGGAACGTTAAGTCAAAGCAGACACCCTCAAAAATCTATCTACCTTCTGGACAGATATTCATCATATACAAGCTGATATAAAAATCTGAAAATTTCAGGCAATTCGGCGTTTTCGTGGATAAGAAGCTGAGATGCTTCATTCTTAGCAAAATACTCACAATTGCGATAACTTACTAGAGTGATTCTGGCTCCTACTTAGGAAGGCCCATCTTTTATAAGATTCGCATATTTTGTATTGTGCTAAGCTAAGTTTATGTAGCTAATATATATATATATATATATATATATATATATATATATATATATATATAATCTTCTGTGTGTGAGTGAATGCAATTTATACTCGCCTACATTCTAAAACGTATAAATACACATCGCAAATTGGCATAGGTACATCTATCAATATTATCACAAACGATAAGTTTAGTCAAGTACTAGAAATTCATTTAGCAATAAAATGATAGTGAGTCACTTTTACTGTACGGATTTTTGAATCGAGGCATCACAACAAAATTTATTTGTCTCCTCACAGTATGTCTGTCTGTGCGTTTTTAACAATTACTCTACTTTCTGTATTGATTTTTCTCATGGATAAACTCTAATATATCAGTTATTTTTTTAAATTTGGTGCTTCACTGTTAGAGTGCTTATAAATGCTTAAATTTTCTGCGAATAAACCTGTCCGTAACAGAAGCACTGATAAGATGTTTGGCCAAAAGCCACAACTATTTTGTTTTCTGTTGTCATTAAGGAATAAGAGTAAATGCAATTGAGATTTACGCGGAATTAGTACTCGTCATAATTTTTCATATGATTGATTTTTTTAAATTTATTCATTTAAATTTAGCATTCTCAAGTTCTTCTGTATACTACCCATGTATAACAGAGTAATATTGCGAAATTCGCAACACGTCATTGTTGAAATAATTTAGCTTGATGAATTCGGCATGGCAGGAAGCCTAGTAATGGCATGCAGGCATTAACATTTCAACATAGATTAATAACCTCAAATCGTGTTAATTACCGAGATTAGATTCTACCTTCGAATTCCACCGTACTCTTCTTTCTGGCTTGAGCTTTTTCAACAATCTACATTGACGCGTGGTCTACGGTTACATCAAATCCATAAATTACAATAGGCGACCGTTAACATACGCAGAAAAAACAAAAAACTTTCAAAGTCACAAATCATGCTAAGCTGACCTATTGTAAACAGTTATATACATGCTTAATCAAAAGACGTTGCGCACGCGGTACACTTAACTACTTACAATCTAGCAACCCTCTTAACTTAAATATTAATTTTAAATACACATTGCTGTCCTTCTTGTTTTGAATGACGCCGCCGTTTTCTTGTGCGGGACAAATGATAGCACTCGTAGGTCGGTAAAATCTTGAATCCTTCACATTTCCAGGCGAACCGATTTTTGGCCTTGATGGATTGGTTCTCACTTGTCCCCTACCTTAGGAGCCTTCCATCAGCTGCTTATCTGAAAAATAATTTGGAACCAGATATTCCGACATAAAAAAATGAATGCCATATGAGCTCCACCTAAAGGAAATATAGACTAACCAAGTTACATTAGTTAGTATATAACTGAAAATTGTGTGTAGTGTAGTGTGCGGCAGGGTGGCTCAGTGGTTAGAGCACCAGGTTCCGAAGCAGACGTGCCCAGGTTCGAGTCCTGTCCGCGGTAAATTCTGGCCAGTACATGATGAGTTCCCAATAAGGACGAAACCGGTCTACTGGATGAATTGCCTTTTCTACACTATACAATTCTTAGTTTATACTGACATATGTAAGTAATTAATGGGTCAGGTGCTTATATCAAGATCGCAACCTTGATTATAATAATTGTTATCACCGCCCGCGCAACCAATGTTCGTTCTCTTATACCTATAAACCAGTTTATTTCAAATGGTTCTATTCAAGTAAGTGTTTTCAGCGGTGCTCATATCAAAACATTGGAATACCGAAATCTGAAGGAAGCGTAAAGTCTGCCTTCAAATATTATTGCAACTACATTTTCTAAACTTATAAAGATTTATATCACTAAATTTTATTATTGACTAATGTAATATAATTCACTATTATATAATTCCTTTGAAAAGATCAAAAAACTGTTAAATATACTAAAATTATAATACGTATATTATATATATATATATTCTTTTGAAATGCGAGCTTTAATATTTTTAATATTTTAAACATTTAAAATTTTTATATTTCTATCTTGTTTTGCTTTCCAATTTATATATAAAGATATTTTCATTAGTAGATAATTGAGGAGATAATGAGAAAGAAATGTTTCTTGTATCTGATAAAATTTCTTTTTGTTTTGCACATAGGAAGAGTACAATGAACATAATATAATATATATATATATATATATATATATATATATATATATATATATGCTAGTAGACAATCAGGTCATTCAACTGTGTTGATATTTCAATCAAACGTTGGCCAAATAGGCAAATATATCATATAAATCAAGATTGCGATCTTGATATAAACACTAATCATATTATATATATATATATATATATATATATATATATATATATATATATATACATTTTGCAGTATAAACTGAGCATTAAATAATGCAGAAGGAATTCATTCAGTAGACCGGTTTCGTCGCTTTTAGTAACTTCAGAATTTGCAGCGGACAGACAACAACCGGAGCATATTGTAGATCGTCAAATTTGTTAAGCACTTTGTGCTGCTGGGTGGCACAAATTCCGAAGAAGACAGACCCACGTTCCAGCCTTCTCCATGAAAAATTTTGGATTGAATATCAGGAGCTCTCAATAAAACGAAACAGCTTTACTGGATGAATATACGATGCGTTGTTTATACTGACAAATGCATATATATATATATATATATATATATATATATATATATATATATATATATATAATGGGATTGGTTTTTATATCAAGATCGCAACCTTGATTTAAATTATTATTATTATTAGAGCTCGCGCAACCAATAATTGTTTGATATGGAAAAAATATCGCTGAGAATGGGTGCACAAATGTATCACATTATTCAAGTATGTATTAGGTTTTGCGAACCTAGTAACAAATTAGTTCAGTTGTGACCAGAAGGACAAACCAAAGGCAGCATGAACGGAAAGTATAATCTCATGCACATTCGCTTCGTGCTTACTCGCGACTCATCAGTAGGAGCCGGTATTACGCCCTTTAACCACTATATATTTGGTAGAAGAATGTGGAATAATATATAGTGGTTAAAGGGCTCCTACTGATGAGTCGCCAGTAAGCGCGAAACGAATGTGAATGAGATTATACTTTCCGTTCATGCTGCCTTTGGTTTATCCTTCTGGTCACAACTGAACTAATTTGTTACTAGGTTCGCAAAACCTAATACATACTTGACATATATATTAGTTCTTCGCAACAAACAGTATTTAACTGTATCACATTATTGTCTAAATTTTTAGCTAACAAAATGTAATCCAGTGGAGAAATTATAAGACAGGTGCAAATACACAGGGTTTCATTTACGACCACTGATTTCTTTGCCACTGGTATCTATCTTCGCTTTATTTATAAAGAGTAATATTACGATGTACTATATATGAAGGATGTAATTTAGTGAACTATAATAAAATTCTTTTGCTAACTTTAAATCAAGTAGATTTAAAACACAGAGGATGGGATTATAAAACTGTATATTGTATGTGAAATATAATACGAAAATATTATATATGCTTGTAAACTAATATAACGTACAATTTTGTGTATATTTGAACCAAATGGTAGCCAAATCGGCAAGCATGTTTATGCGAGTGGGTGCACAGATGCATCACATTTTTAACAAGTCAAAAAATTTCTGAAACAGGCGCGAATACTCATGGTTCCCTGATCGATCTTTGGCATAATTGCTATTTTTATCTACCTTCTCTTGATTTAAAACGAGTTACATTACGATGTACTAACTATGATGAATGTAAAATAATATACTGTTGTATAATTTCTTTGCTTTGAGTAATTTCGGTGGATTAAGAACACAGAAAAAAACATTAAAAAACTGTATGTTGTGTAAGCAACATATTACGTAAAAATATAGACAAAGATGTAACGCAAACTATGAGCGCATATAGTTAATGTAATATTCTAATATGCTACTTTGTAACACGCAGCTCCGCCTTACAACCCAACGATGTTCAATTTTGACAAATATAGTGCTTTTTAAGGTCAAATAATCTAACTCTGTTTTTACACAATATTTCTCTTAACTGTGATTTTAGAATCAATCTCTGTTAGTTTCAAGCAGTTTTAATTAAGATTTCTTGAACTGCAATTTTAATTGTAATTAATAGGGTTTTGTTTATTAAATATAGACACCCGCGCGCAATACGCAGGGAACATGCGGTGGATTATAGTGCCATAGTGGAATTTATCTTCTTTGAATTATTCGCAGTTTATACAAGTGATTTACTGTTCGTATATGATTCTACGTATCAGAATTTCAGAGTTCAATGGATTATTATAGTTAAATAAGTTAAAACCATAGCAAACAGTGGATTAATTAATTGTGAAGTTTTTTCATTGAAGTTTTTACACGATTTTAGTCTATCCATCATCAGTGACAACTTTTACCAGTGACTTTATTTATATCATCATATATTTTCAATCGGTTACATGTATTCATCACAATTCAGACGTTTGTGAATGGTACATTATTTGTGTTGACAGTATATCGTTTTGCTGCCGTCTAGAGCACGGACAGTTTTGTTTAACTGTGAATTGATAATTACTTGTGTATAAGACATTCAATTTTGTTAACAATATTTCGTTCTGTTGCCGTCTAGAGCACGGTCAATTTGGACTAACTATGAATTTTCCATGCAACATTGTGTACAATACATATGTGATCATTCGAATTAGCCTTCTCACATCACCCATCGGGAAAAGGCCGGGGATTGATCATAAGCACGGATCTCAACAGCAGCTACCAGTTATATGTAGGAAGGGCGAAACATCACGAACTAGATAGCTACTTCGCTAAATACCCCTACAACTTAATACACAACATGAATATTCACGTACAGAAACATACAGAACAGTAGAAATGATAAATGATTTCGAAATAACAACGGACAATGTAAATAAATGTAATGTAAAACTGTTTGGTTGTCCTATGCTACTACTACTTGCCACAGGAACGTGAAGACAAGATCCGAAACAATATCTTACGAAACGTCGACCTTTGTCTGTAATCTCTTTAAATCTCTGGCAGCATGTAACTAATAATAAAAGTGGTAATGATTAAAAATAAATAAACGACAAGTATAATTTCCAAATAAAATTTTCCGATAATTAGACTGATAATAGCATTGCTTAAGATATTACAATTTACATCTAAATATTAAATTTAAAATGTGGCTTATCAGGGAACCGGGAATTAATATTTAGATAAAGCAGGAAATCAAAATTTCCATATACTTAATGGCGAGAAATCCTGTTGCAAGTATAGGAAAATATAATTCTGCACACTAGGTATTGTAATTCTTAGCACATACCGCAGTTAAGTCGAATTTGAGTTAAACTGAAAATGGTCGTGTCAATTTGTATATTAGTATTGCACCGAAATCGTTTCCTAGTGCTCACCGAAAACTTATTTACATCGTGCTTCCGTGCTTGAGATTAATAAAATTCCTATAATATATTCTTTTCAAATGCGAGATTTAATAACATTCAACACGCACATTTAATGCAGCCAAACTACGAGTTTTATTTAGGGTAACACACTTGCCTTTACCAGCAATCATTGAGAAACAGCCCTTAATGTCGACATGAAATATTATTTACCAATATACATGCGCAAGTTGTCGATCAACTTACGTAGGCCGATCGACCACACGTTTAATTGCTCGAATGAGAGAACATTCTAACTTGAACGCCTGTTTTACATCAAATGGTGAATACACGTCTGCAATTGCGCAACACATAGTCGAAAAATCACACTTATATTCTCCGAACGTAGCATTTAAAATTAGTACTAAATGTAATTAAAAAAAGGGAGCTAGCCACATACGAAGCCTTATGGATAAACAAATTGCAGCCGGATTTATGCAAGTAGAAAAAGCATGTTCAGGCATTGAGCTTAAACTGGAGGTGATGCACGCAATTGATTGGTTGCATTTTTTCAAACTCTCTATGTTTATATATTCCAATTTATATAAAAAAATATGTACATTAGTGGATAAATGAGGAGATAATGCGAAAAAAGCTTTTCTTGTATCTGATATAATTTATTTATGTTTTTGCTCATAGGAAGGGTACAAAGAATCCTATAATAAATATATATATATATATATATATACTACATTACAAATTAAGCAATGTATTCCTTACCAAAGACAATTCATCCACCAGACCGATTTCGTCCCTATAGAGAACCTGCTAGTTAATATCCAGAATTTTTCTGAGGTCAAGAACCAAAATGGTGCACATTTGCCACGGAGTCTGCGACTCTATCCACTGCGCAGCTCCGTCTCATACTACATTCCGTCTTCAGTTTTATATTAAAATGGTTTTTATACCTTTCTTTCTGATGAAGCCTGTGTGTCATCTCTTAATATTTATAGTTCCAACTAGCCACTCCCGATCTGTCATTATAGAACAGACATCACACTTTCTGTCGAAGTGGTATTTAATTGATCATTTATGAAATAAATAAACTCTGATTATGCGTATTAGTGATATAGATTATTTAAATCAATTTGCGATCTTGATACAAGCACAAAACCCATTATGTCCAATTTTGTGTAAACTAAGCATCGTATAATTCATTAAAAGTAACTTATCCTGTAGACCGGTTTTGCACTTATTTAGAACTCAAAGAATTGCACAGAATTTGACGTAGAATGCACCAGTCGGCCGCACAATTCACAAAATTTTCAGTTGTTTACAAAATTATGTGTTTGGACAGCTTTTCCTGTGGTTTGAGCTTTGCGGTATCTAACTAGCCACTTACGGTATGTCATTAGAGAACAGATACCACGCTACCTGTGGAAGTATTATTGAATTAAAGATTTTTATATTTAAAAAAGCATTGATGGCGCGAGTGGTGATAATTATTTATTTAAATCAAGTTTGCGATATTGAAATAAACACCAATCCAATGATATATACAATTGTCAATATCAACTTGGGATTTTATGTTTTTACTGATAAAACTCATGATCTTCTGTGTATCCTAATTATCTTCTTAATTTTAATTATGAAAAAACTCGTTTTCGTGGTAAAATAAAGTAGCAGGATAACGGTGATTTTAACATATCATATGGAGAGATTGTAATATTAACTGATTTATTCTGTTGAAATAATATACATTATATCAGAATTTTAGCTATCTTTTTAATAAAAAAAATTCTAGTCACTGTTCTCACTCATATACAATTCTTCTCTTGAATAGTATTTTAGTATTTGCAGTTATAGAGCCAGATGGACGTCGTTGCAAAACATTATTATTAACTACTAATTGACGTTTAATTTTGAAGAATGAGTCATCACTTCATATTATTTTGTTCATGATAATAGGCATTTAAATGTCTGGAGTATATAATTATCATAAGAATGAATCATCGATTTAGGTTTTTTAGTATATATAATTAACCGAGGTAAAGAATTTCTTGATGTATATATTTTCTCTGTACGTTATATTTAATTGACCATTTATTTGAATCCAACCAAGTAATTCTAATTATAATTCTATTGCTCCTAAATTTGAATTTCACCTTAATCTTTCCAATTAAAGGGCCAAACGGCCTTCGTAAAAGTATTTATTATTATTTATATTATTCACCGTTATATAAAAACTATTTCGTAAGGCCATTGTATTTTTGTCTTTATTACAAGAACTGTATCATGATTTGATTGCCGTTACATAGTGATGACATTGCATGATGTTAATTATGTGGATAAAGCGTATAATAAAGTTATTGCTATTTATTTTATTAGATATGATAAATAGGCCTGACTATATGTATTACTGTACATATTTATGTGCTGTGATGACTTTAGTTTATTGAGCATTTTCTGATATTGCAATATATTTATTATAAATAAATTTTTAACTCTAAATTATTTAAACATGGCACAATCTGCATATTACACTTTAGAGGAATTTTTATTTTCCACTTATAGAACTATAATTTAATGTAGCATAATAATTTATTCGTGGTTATAGTTTAAATTGAAAAGCAGTGTTCATTTTGGTTAATCAGTTAAATAATCTAGAACAAAATTTTTTTAATTTTATTGCACACATCAACAATCAAGCCGAGTTTTTAGTTACAGCAGAGCTTTGTCATTTATTCGCTGTTTGTGTCTATTTATGACATAAGACGATCACAAATACAGACAATTGAGGACCTTTTATTGGGCCCTCGCGCATGTTTCTATTTTTGTGATGAAACAAATCTGATTAACACAAGGAAGAGTTATTTGTTGTCGGTCAAATTAGGTTCTAAAACATCAGACGCTATGATTACATTATTAGCGTAAGAAAGGGTATGCAGTAGTTTCTTTATTACTTCATTCATAAATCTCTGAAATGTCTGTGATGCATTCGAAGACATTCAATAAACTCAAAAGTGTAAATGAAAGCTGTCGTTGCGATGCTCACTTCTTCTAGTGGTATGTTGGTACCTTCGACGCCATAATGCGAGCTTTCTGCCTGCCGCAGTGTGGCTCGGTGTTTAGAGCACCAAATTCCAAAGCAGACATGCCCAGGTTCGAGCCCTGTCTACGGAAAATGCTGGCCAGTACATGACTAGTTCTCAATAAGGACAAAACCGGTCTACTGGAGGAATTGCCTTTTCTAAACTGTACAAAACTTAGTTTACACTGACATATGTAAGTAATTAATTGGTCAGGTGCTTATATCAAGACCGCAAACTCGATTAAAATAATTATTATCATCGCCCGTGCAACCGAAGTTTGTTTTATTATATAAATGTTTGTTGTTTTGTCAGAATTTCGTGTCATAGCGACAATTTTAGCAATCGAATTGAGTATTGAATTAATTGCATTAAGAGATAAAAAATCTACTACCAACTGCAATCTCCTTTCGATTATCATTCTGGTCACAACTGAACTAATTTGTTACTAGGTTCGCAACACCTAATACATACTTGCATATATATTAGTTCTTCGCAACAAACAGTATTTAACTGTTATATATTGAATTCAATGATGTCATGCTTACCGCGAAATGTGATAACTGATATCGATCAAGGCCAGAATGTATGGATTTACTGGAGTAACAGGTGTTCAGAAATTATTGTAATTCTCAATTTCGGTGAACTATAGCATAAATTGATATCCATCATGTTGGTACCATGTACCGACTCGGTAAACTATAGTGTTAGTACCATGTACCTTTTCGGTACAATAATGTTGGTATCGGTTACTAACACAATAGCCATAGTGTTAGTATCTTTTACAGACTCGGTATATATATTATATAGTGTGAGTTAGCGTTGAAGTCGCATTGTCGTTGACTTTAGATGATGTTAGCTTCACTATTACAGGTGTACACATTCGTCTAGGAGATTGTACCGTCCGGTTATTCCACATTCTTCGACCAAATATATAGTGGTTAAAGGGCGCAATACCGGCTCCTACTGATGAGTCGCCAGTAAGCACGAAACGAATGTGCATGAGATTATACTTTCCGTTCATGCTGCCTTTGGTTTATCCTTCTGGTCACAACTGAACTAATTTGTTACTAGGTTCGCAACACCTAATACATACTTGCATATATATATATTAGTTCTCCGCAACAAACAGTATTTACCACATTTTCTGTCACTTACACTTGACTGTCGCTAAGGTTAAACTCAATGAAGCGGATTATCTGCCGAATTAATCTTTACGAATAATTTTGGAAAAATTTCTATTGAGCTTATACTAGCACCGCATTGTCGACCTTCACCCGGAATGGATGATAGAGAAGATATCTTTCAGAGTGGAGGCTGGAGTGGTGTAGGACTAGAAGTATTTGATTTACACTCATGATAGTGACGAGATAATTGGTGATTTCCTAATGTCAAACGTATTCTGCTAGACATCCATTCTATGACATTTGTTAATTATTAAAACTATGTTATTAACCTTCGTATGAATTTAAGGTATTCAATATTTTTGTGAGTATATTTTGGTGAAAATTTGATCAGTGTGCTAGGTATACCGGCTAGTGTTGTACGTTGACATGAGGCTCTAGCTACACAAATCAAAGATTTTCAATCTGCTATCCGGTATAATTTACAGTCAGTTTGCCGACGTACTCTGACGATGATCATGGAAGGTCGAAGCGCGTCAGTGCGTTGCGACTGGCGGTAGTTTTGTTATGTTGTTCAACGAATGGGATTGGTGCTTACTTCAAGCTCGCAAACTTGGTTTAAAGAATAATTTCCAACCAGCCAAAGATAACCGAGAGCCGCCGCACGAGGTGGCCCGTTCTGCCATTCTACCTTCCGCAGGGTCCCAGTCACTCATCGCACAGCCAGCATCGCATCATACACATATCAGCACAACGGAATCCTACAAGTATTCAACTGTCAACTGGGCGCACTCCAGACGTCACCATTGAGATATAAGTGGTTGCTTACCAGAAGAAGATACATGCAAATTTGCCAAAACGGCACTCCATGTGAATTTGCCCGATGACTTCACAGTATCTTACCAATGGAGGACGGTTATACACCAAAAATCTTGTTGAGGAGGTTAGATCGATGCATATTATTTCTGTCACTCAACGAACTGCGCTGTAAATGGTTGTGGGCGTTTCACTCTCATGACTTATTTCCCGGTAAAGTGAAGCACAGATTTACAATTAAATAATGCTAATGGCTAGACAATTAAAACCCACGGCTTGGCGAATCTCAGAATGTCATTGGTCCTATATCGCCTATTCTCGAGAACGGTTGTTGTCGCAAACGTGCCAAATCCTATATTAGACCTAGATTTGTTGATGAACTATGGACTGATAATTGATACAGCCAAGGGTAGCTTGTTAAACACGGTTATGAATTCAATTTTAAATACCTTTATTGGTAAGGACGATTGTCTAGTTTTTTTTAACTGAAGAGAAATGACTGGTTCAAATCCTCTCGTTCATGAGTACTTAAAAGCGTCAAAACTGTTCCAAACAATATGAAAATTTAACTTTCAGATTCCACCAATCAAAAATAGTCTGAATACGCGGTACAATATAGCAATAAAAGGCTCGACAGTCTTAAATAGTGTTTTACATTTAGACCAAAAATAACAGGCTGCCATGGCCATTTTTGATGAGAAGCTGGAGGATGATTTTACTTGTTCTATTTCTAGACTGGGTGCATCACCAATACGTATGCAAGCCAAGCAACACGTTGGTGAATGTAGATTATGTGGTGACTATCGGTCCCTCAACATAGTTACAATTCCTAAAATTCGATGAATAACACGAAGCATATAACTGATGAAGTAGCTTATATATATATATATATATATATATATATATATATATATATATATATATATAATAAAATATGACAGGTTATAGTTTTTCATTCATTCGCGCAACCAATCATAGTTTAGTTATTTATGTTTCGATTCAATACCATTTCTACAGGTAGTGCGGTGTCTATTCTGTAATGACAGATCGCACTGGCTAGTTGTAACTTTATGATTAAAGAGTTACCGAAAGTGTTCAACCGAACGAAAGGTTAACCAAGTAAATATTTTAGTCCATAATTGAAAATTGTGTGAAATTTTCGGCAGGGCGATGCAGTTAATAAAGTCACAGAAGTATTCAGGTTTGAGCTCTGTCTGTAGCAATTTCTGGGCATTACTTGAAGAGATACCAATAAGAATGAAACTGGTCTGCTGGATGAGTTGCCTTTGTTGCCTAATACAAATCTTAGTTTATACTGACAAATAATAATAGAATGAAGTTCTTTTATGGAAATCAAATGCGTTGATAATATTAGTTTTGTATTACGGAGTTACTAAATGTATCTGTTTTTGTCGCTTGTCTTTTATTTCAATTTGTGGCAGCTGATCATCTTTTAAGTGCCATCTAGTTTTATAAATGAGCTTCGCATAACATCATGATGAGGAACGTGATCACATTTATTTCTCGTGCATTTTTTTGCTTGTCAGATATTTCTTGAATGATTGCGCAGTGCGAGTGTCACATTTAGAGAATCCACGATTCTCTTTCATGGGTAGTCGCATTGCGCTACCAGTTTCGCAAAGATCAGATTGATCCTCATTTCCAGGTACGCATCGAGTTCATCTTCGTGATGGCTGGGGGCGGATTCGTCTCTTTATGCCGAAGGATTCAACATCGCTCCGGCTAACCACTGCAATGAGGTAGCTAGCCAATGAAGATTAGATTGTACCTTATTTCCAGTGTTTATTATAAACAATGTTGAAGCCTTCCCAGGAAAGGGACGAATCAGTACACAGCCACCACGAAGATGAACTCGATGTGTACTTGGAAATGGGCATCAATCAGATTTTTTCGCAACTGATAGTGCAAAGCGATAACCCACGAGCGAAAATCGTGGATACTCTAAACATTTTTTGCTTGTTTGGTGATTTAATTTTTTGTTGATTATATGACTTTTGTTTCTTGCGAAACACGTAGTTTTGTTGTGCCTTGAAGAACAAGTGTTTCTTGCTTGAACTTTTGTCCATTTGAATTTTTTTTTGTTTCACCGATGCTAATGTTGCATTTGCTGGTCTTTGCACATAGGGCGTATATCTTTTTTACTGAGCATACTTTGTTTCACCCTAGTTTACGCAAATCTCCATATATTAATTCATTTATAAAATCATTCAATTGAAAATTCGTCCGACGTGATCTTTGCCAAATATAAAAACACTATTTTAGAATATGTTTCATGTCGACTAATAAGCGATATAGGCAATAAAACTAAACAATAATTGATTGCGCGGGTGGTAGCAACAATCCTTTAAATCAAGTTTGCGAACTTGAAGTAAACACCAATCCCACTAAATTTAACCAGTCGTTGAACAACATAACAAAACTACCGCTGGCGCAACGCACTGATGCGTTTAGGTCTTCCATGATCATCATCAGAGTTCGACGGCAAACTGACTAGCGAGGATCAAACCGCATTGCATATATATTGAAAGCAAAATTAAATATGCGGCTCTCACTTCTAGTAGTCTTGCATACATTATATGTGACTTGAAATGTCGGTTGCACAATTACTATGCAGTCAAGAACATTATCTGTTTGTAGCATGCGCCACACACACATATATAGACAATACAATTTAACAATAATTGAATGCAAGGGTGGTGGTAACAATTCTTCAAATCCAGTTTGCGAGCTTGAAGTAAACACCAATCCCATTTTATTTAACTAATTCCGTCGCAAATCGTGCGACTGGTTAAATACAATGAGATTGATGTTTACTTCAAGCTTGCAAACTTGATTTAAATAATAGAAAGCGATATAGTTTTAATCACTTAGTTTGTATATTTTGTTGTTAACGCTAAAAAAAATAACTAAGCTCAGGTATGCATTAATCATAAAGCAGCCGATACTTCTGCCGTTTGTCATGAATAACTCCCTCAATTTTATGGTCTAAGTTTAAAAATACTTCCATTTTTCTTATCAAATTTTTTTACAATAAATCCACTCATTAAGAATTTTACTTCTATAATTCTTATTTTAATTTAACAATGTGGACACGGAACTAAATTTATCGTAATTTTATACCTTCTCAAGTACAGGTATTACAAAATTCGTACTACTCGTCACTGGGCAAAAAGTACAATTTATGAGTTCCCAATAAGGACGAAACCGGTCTACTGGATGAATTGCCTTTTCTACACTATATACAATTCTTAGTTGATACTGACATGCATGTAAGTAATTAATGGGTCAGGTGTTTATATCAAGACCGCAACCTTGAATATAATAATTGTTATCACCACCCGCGCAACCAATGTTCGTTTAATTATATAAATGTTCATTTCAATACCATTTCCCCATGTAATGTGCTGTCTGTTCAGTAATGACAGATTGGGCATGGTTAGTTGGAACTTTGGGTCTAAATGGATGCCATATGAGCTCCACCTAAAGGAAAAATGGACTAACCAAATTACATTAGTTAGTATATAACTGAAAATTGTGTGTAGTGTAGTGTGCGGCAGGATGGCTCAGTGGTTAGAGCACCAGATTCCGAAGCAGACGTGCCCAGTTTCGTGTCCTGTCCGCGGCAAATTCTGGCCAGTACATGATGAGTTCCCAATGAGTTCACGTTTCATTTTTTTCGTGAAATGCAACTGATGAAGATCTACGGTAATGTAGATCGAAATATATTGAAAAAAAATTACTGGAACAATGAAAGCTGCGTAAGTCAAAACGCAGATCAGGTAACATATATATATTTATCTGAAGCTCGCAAACTTCATTTAATGAAATTTTATCAGCAACAACAAAAAAATTAATAACTTATAAGTTTACATTTTATATACGTGTGGTAAAAGCTGCAAAAGATTTATATTCGTCACCGTGTTGAAATAGCGTATGCGTTATTTCCAATTAAGTGTAATTTATGTGATACTTCAACGATTTCCCATACTTAGTACTCATATACAAATGTTGGATTCACACTAGTCAGTTTGCCGTCGTCAGTACGTGCGAATGACGCTAATTTTGCTATGCAGTACGACATGTTCAATAAAATTGGATTGATACTTACTTCAAGCCGGCAAACTTGCATACTTGACTGTTGCCTACGTTTATTAGTCAGCATATGCTAAATAACTGCATAAATCTAATTGTTATAAATAACTGTGCTATTAAAAATTTGAGCAATCAATAACTGTCTAGCATATTAATTATTTTCCATTAAATATTGTTGAGCATCCCTAGTAATAAATAATTTAAATATGAACAAAATGTTGAACTAAAGTCAGCATGGGCGGAAGTTATAATCTCATGTACACAATCGTTTCGTGCTTACTAGCAATCCATCAGTAAGTTTATAAGTTATTTTTTGCATGACCTCGTCTTTTACAAAAAATGATTATTTGTATAGTAAATTTAGAAAATCCAAAAATAGTTAAGAAACAAATCCAGAAGAAAAATATAAGCAAATGTACAGTATTTACACAAATTTGCAAAAATTTATATTCTATCCCAGATTTATTGCTTTGCCATTGTAAACAATAAATTTCGCTAAAGGCAGCATCAATAATGCACAGTTTCTTTTTGTGGTTTATATTTTAAGACATTCTAGATGAATTTTCTATGCAACCTTGCATAGTACTTAGTCTATACTGACAAATGTACATATTATGGGTTTGGATTTCACCTTGATTTCAATACATATCTCAGAAAGTGATTTTTTTAAGAAAATTTTTCCTGAATTTGTGAAATTTTTGTTCAATTTACCGCTTTTTTACTTTAAACTTTACTTAGCTTCGCTTCGTCAGTATTCAGCTAGTCTACCCTACGTCTCACTCTAGGCAGCTATTTCATTGGTGTCAGTAAAAAATTTTGGATTGCTAGACTAAAAGGAGTTGATTCAACCATAATTTAACCAATTTTATCACCGCTCGAACAATCAATGTTCATTTAACTTTAGTGCATTTTTTGCTAAATATAGAAAGCAGATAAGGATAACTTTGATTTTGTATAAAATGGTATCCGGAATAATTCGTGTTGTGCGTCCATTGAACCATAAATATATTTTTTTAAAGCATAAATTATATATGGTCGAATTTTAACTTTAGATGTTGACTCTTTTCAGTGATAGTGCTTTTTTTGTACCATTTTCACTAGATCTAACCCGAACTCCGTTTTCGAAAGAAACCGTAGAAAATTATGATGTTATTAAAAGGTTTTTAATGCTTATTCTTCGTTGTTCTCACATAGCTTATATTTTAGTTATGTCATTAATTTCATGACTTTGAATTTCACATAAAATACGTCATGTTATCGGTTTTCCATTGGACGTGCTTATCTTATTGTGCTTTATAACGTTATCTGAATTACGAATATTTAATATTAAATATCACAATATGTTTCATTGCAGCAATAGGGAAACGTATTAATTCATGTCATTTTTTTCCTGTAAATATATAAAGAAATATGCTGTTTGTGCCGGGCTCCTTAGAACTGATCACTGAGTTGTTTTATTGTGAATACCTATCCATTCATTCGCATTTGCTCTAGTTTGTAGCCACGACCTGGTTTTAGCAATAGCCACCTTTTGGACCGAGAACGAAACAAGGATCCTATCTAAGGCCGGCATTAATTCCACATAAAGTCCACGCGGAAGTGCAAAGATAAAGCAGAGTCAGCAGAATAATGGAAGTGAATATAAAATAACAAATTTTTTTTTGTCTTAATAAAGGGATGCGTTTTATACGAGCAAACTCTTATAAATAATTGATTAAAAATAAAGCATTTGTGTAGAGTTACACAAAATGGTTTCTGGCGGATTGGAAAACTTAGTAAGAGTATTATTTGCAAAAATTAACACTTTTAATGCTGAGATAGAGATAATTAAGTCTGGGCTAGATGATACACTAACAATAAATTCTGAGGAATTTCGCATAAACGACCAAACCAATATAGGTGAAGTCAACACTGGTTCCTTATGTTATACAGTTCTTGTAACAACTTAACGAGAGCACAAGGAAGACGTTCTCATTTTAATAGGGAATTGTATTTGCTAGCTTATGCCGAGGACACCCCATATATATGCAGATGTTTTTCTACCCTAGTAGATGTTGGCCGAATTTTTTTTATATTTAAATAAAATAGTTAAAGTATGTTATGGCAGTGTGTGTTTCAATTCCTATCAAAAATGATATCCCTTAACTATTTAATTGCTTCCGTTCTTCGGCTGATTGTAATAATCTCATAAATTTAACAACTATTCATTAAATTAGAATTACCTGATATTCAATTTCATCTGTTTTTTCTTCTTGACATGCCATATTCACTTTTCCTAATGAACTTTCACTTCGTGATTCCGAAGTTGTCAGCTACAGGTGCTCAGATCACTTAAAAGCATATGTTATTTTTTACTGTGTATATTAAACGAAATTATAAACAATCCTTAAAGAATATTCACATGGTTTGGTGTTGTATAAACCACGTTTGAATAGATGACTATCTCTTGAATATAAACGTGAATGTTCACAATACAAATATAGAAGTTTGGATTTAACCAATGAAATATCAGAACATATACCAATGATTCTTTAAATCAAGTTTGCGAGCTTGAAGTAAACACCAATCCCATTGTATTTAACCAGTCGTCGAACAAAATACCAATGATAGGTCGGATTTCTAGCTTATTTGCTATTCCGATATAGTAAGTTGCAACAATTGCCTCAGAAGACATTATTTCCGCTAATAGAATATATCTATTAGTCATTGCATTCTAAATATGTCGTTAGTTAATATAGGAACAGCAAGAAGTGATAAAATCAGCATAATCAAATGGTGTAATCTGATTTACACAAGAGTTTCGGTCTTAGTAGCATCTGATCAGCAATTACTGGCTCAATACCCATAAACCTATTTCATATTTGGTTAAAATTAAGGTACAGATGATCGGCGTATTTGTTTATATGTACGCGAGTTAAACCGCAACTTCAAAGTAAGTACATTTTACATCATTGCATTTAGTAATACTGTGAAACTAACTATCAGTGTATGAGGTTAAACAGTCAATAGTTGCGCAGACGGTGATAACAATTCTTGTAATATAGTTTGTGAGCTTGAAGTAAACACAAATCCCATTTTATTTAACCAGTTGACGAACAATATAGCAAAACTACCATCAGCCACACGTATTGACGCGTTTCAACCTTCCGTGTTGGTCATCAGTGCACGAAGGCAAATTGATTAGAGAGGATCAAACCTTAATGCATATGCAAGGAAAGCAAAATTAGATATGCGGCTCTCACATCTAGTAGTCTCGCAAAAATTGTTCTTGACTGGAAATGTCGGTTGCACAGTATCTATGCAGTCACCAAAATTATTTTTTGCAACATTCGCAACACACACACACACATATATATATATATATATATATATATATATATATATATATATATATATAAAATAGGTAATACAATTAAACAATCATTGTTTACTGGTTGGTGAGAAATTTTTAAATCAACTTTTAGAGCGTGAAGTAAACACCAATCCAATTATATTTAACTAGTCGTCGAACAACGTTGAAATGGTACCATCAGTCACACGTAATAACGCGTTCTGACTTACCGTGTTCATCATCAAAATGTGACGGAAAACTGACTTACGAGGATAAAAGAGTAAAGCATATGTATGGAGAGAAAAATTACATCTGCGACTCTCACTTCTAAAAGTCCCTCGTACATTATACTTGATTGGTAGTACAGTGGAATTGGTGTTTACTTCAAGCTCGCAAACCTTATTTAAAGAACAGTAGTAGGTTGACAAGTTAATTTTCAGGTGAACACCTGCTACGCTAACAAAAGCTAAATATTCTGGCGTTTAAAGACAAACCATTGCAAAGCGTATGGTAATCAAGATATCATTCAATTAATAGTATAATATTTATTTATTAATGTTTACCGAGAAAAAACATTTATTTTTTGGGTAGGCGTGCCTTTTAACAATCTATTTCATATAGCACAAAGATTTTGTGCAAAAGTTAGCATATACACAGTTGATAAGCTCTTCAACGTTTGATTTTCTTCTTCGCTAGCCCGTACTACGCCCAGAAGCCGCTAAATACCTGGTCAAGTTATTTGACAAAGCTAGCCGGTACCATCTCTTATTGTGAGTATCCATAGCAAAGCAGTTAAATAGACACCTTTAAATAAAGTCATTGGCAGTACAAAATAAATGCAAACTCATTATATATTATTTGTGCCAAGTTAGTTACGGGTGCAGACCACATTCCCGACACCATTTGATAATATATCTGTTGAGTTTAAAATGCGTAGTGCCAGATTCTTCTGATAAATCGCCTGAATGCAAAAAATGCATGCGTGCATAAAGTTGAACCTGCTATTCTGCAACATTTGCCTTATCCGCTTGGTTATATAAGAATTAACTAATTACTACGAACGCTATGCAGAAATGTTAGTTCCTCTTTCCACATATTTATAAATATTATACATTTCTTGCATTATCAATGCTTTTGTTGAGGTATTAAATGCACACCGATTTCAATGCACGTTTTGCAACGATAATGAAATTTCTGGTGTGTGCAGCACCCAAATCGGTACCGAACCAAAGAAGATGGCTAGGTCAATGTCATCTTGAATATCGATTAATCGAAGAGTGATGCGTTTTATTGAATTTGTACCTGGATGTTAGCGTGGTTGACTACGCTATGTCTGGGGCGTATATCTGTGCAGATGTAGTAACGATGACGTCAATTAGTTAAATATTATTTTTCGAATATACTGTATTCGCCTAAAAATTATTCCTTCGATTTTCACAGTAAATGTCTTCTTGCCTAAATTTATAATTAGCACTTTCTTCTATAAAGGTATTCATCTTATCCATTAACATTTATACCAGCTCTTCCATCTTTTGACCGCTTAAATCATTTGTTACTTTGCGTTAGTTCATTGGCATTCAAATTCACCAGAAAAAAGATATTGATGTATCCTGAACGTGAATTGAAGCCACTGCTACAGGATCATGCACAACTCTGGCGATATTCACTAATCTTCGTTTAGCTAGAAATGTTTCACTCGATGAAAATGCGCAAGCCAATTTTGCGTAATTTATAATTTAAATAATATGCGCATAGCTTAAGCATTTTCAGGCGCATTTACCATTTCGCTGAGATGTTGTCTTTCTGCTGAATGGTGGCCGGATTGTTACAAGACGAGCTGATGTGCAATTAATTTACCTGATTTTCGGATTGCGTACCGAAATGTTTGAATCCACTGTCATCATGATTTTTCCATATATTTCGATATTCATGTATGGATATCTTTTTCAATGGGACGCACATCACACACTAAGTTGACAATCAGTATGTCAAGTGAAAATATTAGTTTAAACTGCCCCATTTATACTTGTTGTTAGATCTCTTAAGCATAACTTGTTTTTTTATAATAAAAATCTAAAATGCTTGGAAAGTGTATGTCAAAGTGGTTTGTGTATATGTATACATTCTTTGCAATGATATTACAGTGATTTAATGACAATTACTGACAACTCACTAGATAAGCATACGTCATGCATGTGTGTATGTGTTCTCGTTTCTTTAAATCAAGTTTGCGAGCTTGAAGTAAACACCAATCCCATTGATTTTAACCATTGGTGTTTACTTCAAGCTCGCAAACTTGATTTAAAGAATTGTTACCACCACCCGCGCAATCAATTATTGTTTTATTGTGTTCTCGTTTGTTTTGGATTGAGGAGTAATCAATTAATGCACGTGTACACTCATCCCAGTGAAATTACAGCGATTTGGCAACATCTGAATATTCACTGGATAAGCGTGTTTGTGTGTATGTTAGTGAACGTTTACTTAAAACTGAGAACTAATCTGTTTCATGTAATTACAGGCACTTGTAACAGTCATTCAAGTAAAACTAAAAAGATAACTGTCATTTCCTAACTTCACACGTCAGACCTATTTTACACGTACTTTCCTAAATGAAGTAATTACGAGTGGCATTCCGGGCAAGATACTATGAATAGAGTAAATAATTAAGAGGTCGCAAAATTAAATTAGAAACGGATAAAGTGTTTCAATAGGGTAGAAAGTTAAATTAAACGGTTCGTAAAAGAAATTAAAAATTGCCTGATACAGAAGATAATAGTAACAGTGCACAGAAAATTTGGATTTTTTTAAAAAACAAAAAATAAAAATAAACCTTCCCATCATGTATAGATAAATGTTCGTTAAAGGCGCTACACTAACAACAGAACGTAAGATAATAGATAAAGAAGATAACAAGTAATCAAGGATGAAATATAAGACAATCAGATAATAAATTATGAGATATTGAATTACTCACCCTCCACCTCTATAAGTTAATAACAATCCAGTGTTCTTATTCTTTTACTTGAGCGAGTTTATGATTCAGATACATGCCATCTTCGTTTCCTACCATTATTTAATGCTGTATTCCAAATAGGACCTAGTGATTTTTCTACGGCTGTTTCATTCATGATATCATTTCTCGATTTAATTTCTATGGATTCTCTAATCAAACTAGTCGATCTGCTACGGCCACAAATTGATATACGTCTACACACATCCCAATTAATTGAGTGTCCTGTCTCTACTGTATGGCGTGCAAGATCCGATCTATTAACATGGCCATACTTGCATGCGGTTTTATGTTCCCCTCTTCTTACCCTAATTGGACGCATGGTTTCACCCACATACATCAAGTTACAGTCGTTACATGGAATTTCATATACTCCTGATGTGTCTAATGGTTATATTTTCTCCTTTTGGTTGAACAGTTTCATACCTAGGGTAACGGTCTGTTTTAAAATAGTACGTATATTGTATTTGGATGCTATCATTTTGATTTTCCTACTTAGTTTAGAATCAGGTATTACCATTACCCTCCGATCATCTTTTGTTTTATTTGATTTCACGTACTTCCAGTCATGATTAAATTTACTTATAACGCTCATTATAGTGGCTTCAATTAACTTTAGAGGATACCCATTAGCACTGAATATTTCTCGCAGTCTACCTAATTCAATCTCCCTATGCGTTTTATCTGTTAATCTTAAGCTTCTTATTATCATCGATTTTAAGACACCGATTTTCATTCTATATGAATGATTTGAATTGAAATTAAGAAGGATACCTGAGTAAGTATCCTTCCTATAAACATCCCGTTCTAGTTTTGTACCATTTCTAATTAACTTGACATCCAGAAATGGTAATTCGCCACATGATTCATTTTCAATTGTAAATTTTAGCTCGTTCACCTGATTTGCTATATTTAAGAAATTTATCAGTTGATCCTTCCCGTGATTCCAAATAAATAATATATCATCCAAATATCTTATATACAATTTAGGATTTATGGGCGTTATATCTAAGAGGGTCTTCTCCATGTAATGCATGAAGATATTAGCTATCGGAACTGACAGTGGTTGTTCCATTGGAACACCTCTAATCTGTTTATAAAATTCATTCATAAATTTAAAATAAGTGGAGGACATACATAAGTCCATCATTTCCATGACATGTCTCATCGTCATTTTACTTCCTTCTAATATTACTGGATGATCAACCAGGAAACGCTGAAAATAATCTAGTGCTTTGGGTACTGGTATATTGGTGTACATTGACACCACATCTAAACTCGCCAATCTATCGTTTTCATGTAGCTCACATTTATCGACAATCTCAACCAAATGGTATGAATTCATCAAAGTATGGTCTAAGAAGTACGAATATTTCTTTATTCTATGGCATAGAAACTTAGACATTTTATATGTTGGAGAGTGTTGGACATTAACAATAATTCTCAAAGGGTTGCCTGGTTTATGTATCTTTACTAAACCGTACACTCTAGGAGCGACTGTATCTCATTGTATGAGAGCGTTACCATGCGCTTGATCTAATTCTCCTTCAGTTATCATTCCATTGATCAATAATTTAACTTCTCCTTGTAGCTTATCAGTAGGATCTTTATTAATTTTAGTGTATACCTCTATATTGTCTAGTTGTTCATACATTTTAGCATTATAGTCATATTGACTCATTAGAACCGTCGCCCCTCCTTTGTCTGCTTTCAAGCATATCACACTGTTTGCTATTAATTCTTTTCTGAGACTTTTTACTGCATAAATTGGTTTATATTTCGCATCTTCGCACGTTAGTACAGCTGCGGCTACGTCTATTTCAAACATAAATTTATCTTTGTCTGAGAGGAATTGTGCTGTTTTAACAGCCTCAGTAATTATCTAATTTTTTGGTGATTTCTCAATATAGATAGCTGTATTCAGACCACGGTTAAGCATTTCTAGCTGATTCTCATTAAGATTTATTTTAGAAAGGTTTACCACTCGATTAGTTACAGCAGGGAACGTCTTAGTTATGGTCTGTCTATAGATGCCCAAATTTCCTAATTTTTTATCATGCCTGACCTGAACCTTTTTTATCTCCCTATTACGTGCGCCATCAGTAAAATCCTCTATACATTTAAAGTCATCCGCGTGCAAAAAGGAAAGTAACATAGATCTTATTTTAGTTTTCTCTCTAATTAGTTCATATTTGCGTTTTTCTAAATCGCTAATCAATGTATTCATTATGTTCAAAGTCAGTTCATGTTTAAGAGATCTACCTTTATCATTTAAATGAAATGGCAATTTAAATTTAAAACACTTACGAATTACGCAATGTTTTAAACATATTTTAATGAAACGAATATTTTCCACTTGCCTTACTAATTGTTTTTTTATGTGATGATAGCGATTGTGCAGCTTCACTATTGTAGCACCGTATTTAGTACATAAATAATATTTAAAAGAGACATGTTGCGCGAGAGGAAAGAGATGATTTACCTGATTTTCGGATTGCGTACCGAAATATTTGAATCCAGTCATCCTGATTTTTCAATATATTTCGACTTCCGGGTACGGAGGTCTTTCCCAATGGCAAGCACATCACACACTTAGTTGACAATCAATGCCACTCGTAATTACTTCATTTATAAAAGTAAGTGTAAAATAAGTCTGACGTGTGCAGTTAGGAAATGACAGTTATCATTTTAGTTTTACTTGTATGACCGTTACACGTGCCTGTAATTACATGTAACAGATTAGCTCTCAGTTTTAAGTAAACACTCACGCACATACACACAAACACGCCTATCCAGTAAATAGTCAGATGTTGCCAAATCGCTGTAATTTCACTGGGATGAGTGTACACGTGCATTAACTGATTACTCCTCAATCCAAAACACACGAGAACACATACACACAGTCATGACGTACGCTTATCTAGTGAGTTGTCAGTAATTGTCATTAAATTTGCGTACCGATTGCGACCTAGTGATTTTTCTACGGCTGTTTCATTCATGATATCATTTCTCGATTTAATTTCTATCTAGTCGATCTATTACGGCCACAAATTGATATACGTCTACACCCATCCCAATTAATTGAATGTCCTGTCTCTACTGTATGTTGTGCAAGATCCGATCTATTAATATGGCCATACTTGCATGCGGTTTTATGTTCCCCTCTTCTTACCCTAATGGGACGCATGGTTTCACCTACATACATCAAGTTAGTCGTTACATGGAATTTCATATACTCCTGATGTGTCTAATTGTTCTATTTTTTCCTTTTGGTTGGGCAGTTTTTATTTCCTGTCGCGCAACATGTTTCTTTTAAATCTTATTTAGGTACTAAATACGGTGCTACAACAGTGAAGTTGCAAAATCGCTATCATCACATAAAAAACAATTAGTAAGGCAAGTGGAAAATATTCGTTTCATTAAAATATGTTTAAAACATTGCGTTATTGCTAAATGTTTTAAATTTAAATTGCCATTTCATTTAAATGATAAAGGTAGATCTCTTAAACATGAACTGACTTCGAACATAATGAATACATTGATTAGCGATTTAGAGAAACGAAAATATGAACTAATTAGAGAGAAAAATAAAATAAGATCTATGTTACTTTCCTTCTTGCACGCAGATGACTTTAAATGTATAGAGGATTTTACTGATGGCGCACGTAATAAGGAGATAAAAATGGTTCACATTAGGCATGATAGAAAGTTAGGAAATTTGGGCATCTATAGACAGACCACAGTTAGGACGTGTCCTGTTGTAACTAATCGAGTGGTAAACCTATCTAAAATAAATCTTAATGAGAAAAAGCTGGAAATGCTTAATCGTGGTCTGAATACAGCTATCCAAATTGAGAAATCACCAAAAAATGAGATAATTACTGAGGCTGTTAAAATAGCACAATTCCTTTCAGACAAGGATAAAGTTAGGTTTGAATTAGACGTAGCCGCAGCTGTGCTAACGTACACAGAGGAAAAATATAAACCAAATTATGAAATAAAAAGTCTCAGGAAAGAGTTAATAGCAAACAGTGTGATATGTTTGAAAGCAGACAAAGGAGGAGCGACGGTTCTGATGAATCAATCTGACTATAATGATAAAACGTATGAACAACTAGACAATATAGAGGTATACACTAAAATTAATAAAGATCCTACGGATAAGCTACAAGGAGAAGTTAAATTATTGGTCAATAATATGATTGCTGGAGGAGAATTAGATCAAGCGCATGGTAACGCTCTCATACAAAGAGATACAGTCGTTCCTAGAGTGTACGGTTTAGTAAAGATACATAAACCAGACAACCCTTTGAGAATTATTGTTAATGTCCAACACTCTCCAACATATAAAATGTCTAAGTTTCTATGTAATAGAATAAAGAAATATTCGTACTTCTTAGACAATACTTTGATGAATTCATACCATTTGGTTGAGATTGTAGATAAATGTGAACTTAATGAAAACGATAGATTGGCGAGTTTAGATGTGGTGTCAATGTACACCAATATACCAGTACCTAAAGCACTAGACTATTTTCAGCGTTTCCTTGTTGATCATCCAGTAATATTGGAAGGAAGCAAAATGACGATTAGACACGTCATGGAGATGATGTACGTATGTATGTCCTCAACTTATTTTAAATTTAGGAACGCATTTTATAAGCAGATTAGAGGTGTTCCAATGGGACAACCACTGTCAGTTCCAATAGCTAATATCTTCATGCATTACATGGAGAAGACTCTCTTAGATATAACGCCCCTAAATCCTAAATTGTATGTACGATATTTGGATGATATTTTAGTTATTTGGAATCACGGGGAGGATCATCTGATAAATTTCTTAAACATAGCAAATCAGGTGAGCGAGCTTAAATTTAAAATTGAAAATGAATCATGTGGCGAATTACCATTTCTGGATGTCAAGTTAATTAGAAATGGTACAAAACTAGGACGGGATGTTTATAGGAAGGATACTTACTCAGGTATCCTTCTTAATTTCGATTCAAATCATCCATATAGAATGAAAGTCGGTATCTTAAAATCGATGATAATAAGAAGCTTAAGATTAACAGATAAAAAACATAGAGAGATTGAATTAGAGAGACTGCGAAAAATATTCAGTGCTAATGGGTATCCTCTAAAGTTAATTGAAGCAACTATAATGAGTGTTATAAGTAAATTTAATCATGACTGGAAGTACGTGAAGTCAAATAAATTAAAAGATGACCGGAGGGTAATGGTTATACCTGACTCTAAACTAAGTAGGAAAATAAAATGGTAGCATCAAAATACAATATACGTACTATTTTAAAACAGACCCTTACACTAGGTATTATACTTCCCAACCAAAAGGAAAAATAGAACCGCTAGACACATCAGGAGTATATGAAATTCCATGTAACGACTGTAACTTGATGTATGTGGGTGAAACCATGCGCCCAATTAAGGTTAGAAGAGAGGAACATAAAACCGCATGCAAGTATGCCCATGTTAATAGATCAGATCTTGCACGCCATACAGTAGAGACAGGACACAATTAATTGGGCTGGGTGCAGACGTATATCAATTTGTAGCCGTAGCAGATCGACTAGACTGATTAGAGAATCCATCGAAAATAAATCGAGAAATGACATAATGAATGAAACAGCCGTAGAAAAATCACTAGGTCCTATTTGGAATACAGCACTAAATAATGCTAGAAAACGAATATTGCACGAATCAGAATCAGAATCAGAAACTCGCTCAAGTAAAAGAATAAGAACACTGGACTGATATTAACTTAAAGAGGTGGAAATTGATTAATTCAATATCGCCTAATTTATTTTGATTACCTTATTATTTCATCCTTGATTACTTGTTATCTTATTTTATCTGTTATCTTACGTTCTGTTGTTAGTGTAGCGCCTTTAACATACATTTATCTATACATGATGGCAAGGTTTATTTTTATTTTCTTTTCTTTGCACTATTACTAGTGTCTTCTTTATCAGGCCATTTTTAATTTCTTTTACGTACCACTTAATTTAACTTTCTACCCTATTGAAACAATTTATCCGTTTCTAATTTAATTTTGCTACCTATTAATTATTTACTCTATTAATAGTGTCATGCCCCCTCCTCACCGAAATGCCACTCATAATTACTTCATTTAGAAAAGTAAGTGTAAAATGGGTCTGACGTGTGCAGTTAGGAAATGACAGTTATCATTTTAGTTTTACTTGTATGACCGTTACATGTGCCTGTAATTACATGTAACACATTAGCTCTCAGTTTTAAGTAAACGCTCACGCACATACACACAAACACGCTTATCCAGTGAATAGTCAGATGTTGCCAAATCGCTGTAATTTCACTGGGATGAGTGTACACGTGCATTAACTGATTACCCCTCAATCCAAAACAAACGAGAACACATACACACAGTCATGACGTACGCTTATCTAGTGAGTTGTCAGTAATTGTCATTAAATCACTCTAATCTCATTGCGAAGAGTGTATACATGTAGACATATACACAAACCAATTCAACATACACTTTCCTAACATTTTTAATAAAAAAACGTTATGCTTAAAGGATCTAAAAACAAGTATAAATGAGGCAGTTTAAATTAATATTTCCACTTGACATATTGATTGTCAACCAAGTGTGTGATGTGTTTGCCATTGAAAAAGACCTCCGTACCCGGAGGTCGAAATATATGGAAAAATCAGGATGACGGTGGATTCAAATATTTCGGTACGCAATCCGAAAATCAGGTAAATTGTTTATTTCCTGTCGCGCAACATGTTTCTTTTAAATCTTATTGTCATTAAATCACTGTAATCTCATTGCGAAGAGTGTATACATGTAGACATATATACAAACCAATTCAACATACACTTTCCTAACATTTTTTATAAAAAAACGTTATGCTTAAGAGATCTAAAAACAAGTATAAATGAGGCAGTTTAAATTAATATTTCCACTTGATATATTGATTGTCAACTAAGTGTGTGATGTGTTTGCCATTGAAAAAGACCTCCGTACCCGGAGGTCGAAATATATGGAAAAATCAGGATGACAGTGGATTCAAATATTTCGGTACGCAATCCGAAAATCAGGTAAATTATCTCTTTCCTGTCGCGCAACATGTTTCTTTTAAAGATTGAAATCCATCAGCGTAAAATTTTTTTGATCATAAATTTGATTGTTGTTTATTCGTAGGACACAACCTTGATTTACATCGTAATAATCAAAACCAGCGAAATAATTTAACGACAAATTATATTTGCAATTGTACTTTGAATAGTGCTGGCAGTATGTGGAAAAGCCCTCCCATCCACTGCAAAGCAGCGTGCGCAGTCTTTCTATGCAAGTAACGTCCAGCACTAAATTGATGGTGAAAAAATGACAGGCATGCCAAATGCAGAAAATAATTTTGCTAAAGGAAAATATTGCTATTGAAGTGTCAGATCAAGATGGTTCGGTCGGATAGTTTTCATCAGTCCAGATTGGCAGATCATTTAAGATAAAAATTTAGATCATCCGTTCTAACTAGAAATGTGAAAAATAGTTTTCTTTTACGGAACACCCAAGTATGATTATTATTTCTTATTTAAGTGGCTGTAAAGCATCGTTCTGAGAACACTGATGTATTACGGTCAACAAAATGATGAATAAACTGGTTTGTCATGGATTCGTCTATAAATATATTCATGCAGAAAATTTTACTACCTGTAGTAGTGCAACTAGACATTAATGACTGCCTAGTTAATCATTATCATAGGAATAGTACAGCTAGGCAACTCTGGCGGCCTGGTTTCTTATTCATTGTACAGTTAGACAGTTCTGACTGCCTGGTTTAATCGCAATCATCACAGTCCGTGTCATTGTCAAATGCTCTGCGTAACAGCATTAAGTGTATGCAATTAAAAGCATTTCCAATTGGACTGCAGCATCACGAGTGTGTTATGTGCACGGTTTTATGATAATTACGTTAGACCACATATACATATAGTTAATAGCGTTGGGTGAATAATCACGCTATACCATATGGCATGCCTTCTGGGATCCTATACAGTTCATTTAGAACCATTTTCTGCAGGAGTTATACGCTTTGACTACATAAAACACTATTCTGTTGTTAGTGTGCCTAAATACGAATAAAGATAGCTCACTTACTATTCTGACTTTTAATAATCACGTTGGAGAAAGTCGCTGCTGCAATTAATGTACTTGTGGGAGAAATGCAGGAACAAACTTAAATATGGCTACCAGATTAAGGACGAGGGGATTTGAGGAAAATTTTGCAATAGGTGGTGGTTCAACAGGAGATGGACACTAAGAAGTTACATTAAATGTGTTTTAGAATACACTTTTAATTCTGCAAAAGATTAGTTAAATAAGCTATATTCAAACAACGAACAAGCTATCAGCTCCTTTCCAAAATGTTTATGAAGAATATAATTTTACTGCGTAAATATCTATTTTAATGCAAAGGCGAGCAAATAAACGAATGCATAAATATTCGAGGCAATTAGAAAAGTATTTATGTACACATTAAACACCAAATATTAAAGTTGTACACCAAAGATAAACTGAATGAATATAATATTTTTCGATAATGTATGAATTTAAAACCGAAATTAGAGTGCGACGTGTTCTCTAAGCTGCGTATATATAAAATCTGTAGATCCTTTGATGATTAAAAAAAAGTAAAATACGACTGCCGAAAAATCAGTTACTTCGTAAAGTTCCATAAAAGATGTACATTACATTACAAACTGCACATCAAATTTCAAATAAACCGAAATCTAGGTGCCCAACAGGAGACAGGAGCCTATGTCGATAAGGTATCTCTAATCTTGCCTCTACAGTGGATCCGATGTGTCACTAGATTCCAGCAGTTTCGCCAGCCAAGTAACGCTGCAAATAATTCTATAATCTTGGTTATTCGGCATCAATTAACAAAATATAGTCCAAGACTGTGGTCCGAGGATTGCATTTTGAATAAGGTTTAGTGTTTTTACTGATAGAAAATTGTTTAATACATGGCATCGCAAAATGTTTTCCGCTACGAAACCTAACATGCCTTCAAGCTAGATGTATGCTGTTGTATTCGAAGACAAACTAAAGCGAGAATTGCACAACATACTTATGTAAAGTCACACAATATTTTTTTTAAATATATGAATATTATACATATTTTATTCCTTATATGCTGTTTTCATAGGCCGTAGTCACGTCCAAGAACTGCAAAAGCCTACGATGCGTTACTTTCTAAGATCATAGTTTGGTGCTAAGAAGCACTACATCACAACAAATAGTAAGGAATGTCAATATGCGATGTCAGATTATATTAGAAAATTTTTTAACATACTAAATCGTATTAACTAAAATGAATTTGAGTCTTGTCTACAAGAAGCCCAAAAGTTTGAAATGTCTCTAAGATCATCAGTTGCACTGTCTTAAATGAAGGGCCACAAAACAAATTTCATTTCACAGTTTGCATACTCATTTGAGTAGTATAATCATTTTAAGACCGAAATAATAATTGCTTACAGTTTGGATGTATCACAAAAGAGATGTACTTTTTAAAATATTATCACAAAATGCGATCCGGAAGTGAGTCGCCCTGCTGGTGTTTTACAAGTTCATAATAAGCCCCACGCTTGTTCATTAGCTCCGTATGAGTTCCCGTCTACAAAAAATCAAAAACAGGATCTTCCTTTATTCACGCGAGTTAATGCGATTATCTCTAAAAAGATATTCTTATCAATAAATTTCATATTTAACGGTAAATTAGTTTCACTCAGATAAATAGATTATGATGACGAGAAATGAAAAGCTTCGTCAGTCAATATAAAAAGGCGAAAGAAATAGACAGACGACAACTGCGTGACTATAGTGTTTGCTTTGGTACGGTTATGTTGGTGTATAGAATACATATTTAACGAGTAATTTTTTTTCAGACTACTGTGTACCAGTAATTTAAATAGACAAACCAATTGTGAATGGGAATAAAAATTTATTCATCATCATCATGCACAGCCATAAAAAAAGCCAAAAGTGACTAATATTTCAATGCCATATAACCACAAGAGTTGCATATATATATATATATATATATATATATATATATATATATATATATAACGACAAAAATAATAATGTAGACACAAATTATTAGAGATTTACTGAGAGAGGGGGCGGGAGAAAGAAGTACCTAGCTACTATGAGTATATTTATCAAGTAACATAAACAAACCAAACCCCGGAGCTAGCTTTGATCTATTAAGAAAAGAAAGTTACGAAGATGATTCTACTAGACATCTGCAAAAAGATCACCACTGAGCTCGATTTGATGCCATATCACGAAGGGTTTATAACCAATAACTATGATGCGCATGAGGACCCCATCCTGGCAGACGAGTGGGTCATATACTAGCCAAATTGGATGCAAGTGACTTCAATTGTTTCTGCCATGTCAAAATCTGCCCAACTAGTTTCTTACGACAATTTGGTGCTGGATGTGAAGACAGAGCTCTACTGGGCTATCGAAATAAGGGCATACGCAAAATGTGACCGAGCCAACGAAGTTGATGGAGCCTTATTTGGTTTCTAACGAGGAGCACTTAGTGGCAGATCAAAAAATACGTATACGGATGTCAACGTTATTTATTCGTTGTTGGTAACCAACATGCTATTACTTCTCAAACAACGATGATCGAATGCTTGTAAGCGTCTCAAATCATCAACCCTAAGAGGCCAAGATTCACTAGCGTATAGTAAGACTGTGCGTAGAGATGCATTGTAAACACGACCTTTAAGGCAAAGTGAAATATTCGCGTTACTCCATAAATGACGAAGGTTCGAGAAAGTTACTCTAGCTTTTGCGATTCGAAATCTCATTTCGTCGGACATATTGCCTAAGCTATTGATAGAGCTTCCAAGATATGTAAACCTGTCGACTATGTCTAGATCTTCATTCTGCAGTCGCAACGTTAGAGTGAATGGTGGGTGATCCTGTAACAGTATCTCACTTTTAGAGGGTGTTAAGTTCATACCGAAAAACGGAACAACGTCTTTTAATCTATTCAAGGTGGTCTGGGCAGCATCCAGATTGTCGAATAGTAGTACGATATCGTCCGCATAGTCAAGATCGACTAGTTTATCGTCCAGGAGAATATCAACATCTGCATCCTGAATGTGTGGAATAGCATCGATTAAAAAATTAAACAAAAAAGAAGAAAATGGACAACCTTGACGAAAACCACTGCTGGTTATAAAGTTATGCGTTAATTCTTTGTAGACCTTAACGCGACCAGAAGTATCTGTATAGGGAGCGCGTATAATATTAACAAATTTTGTGGGCACACCTCTTTTCGATAAAAATATGAAATAAAACATTGCGATCGACCGAGTCAAATGCACTCTTGAAGTCTAGAAAGATGGCTAGTATGGGACGGTGATATAAATGTCTCTGTTCAAGAACATAAAGTAAAAATATTATCGATACATTTTCGTCCTGAGCGGAAGCCAGCCTGTTTTTCTCCTGTATGCGATTCACGTGAAGCGCTAAGACGAGGTAGGATAATCGAAGCAAATAACCTAGATACAACTGGAGTCAAGCTTATACCCCGATGGTTATCACACGAATTACGATTGCTTTTTTTGAAGATAGGAAGGATGGTCGGCCTATTCCAAGTGGTACGGTCTCCTCATTCCATACAGTACGAAAAAGTTTAGTTCATGCTCTCGAAATTGTATCGCCACCATCCTCAAATAAATCCGGAAGCAAATCTTCAGGGCCTGTGACTAGGCGACGTTTAAGAGACTAACACTGTTGATGCATGCATGCTTTCGGGAATCTGAACTGACGCGGGTGCCTAAGAAAATTGATCTTTGAACTATTCGGCCCACTTATCAAGACGACTTACTTTTTCGGTTATTAATTTTTTAAATTTATTGTTTTAATTTTCTCTGAGCTGTTGCGCGAATAAGTTTGAACAAACAGCGACTATTACTTGACGCGAACACATCTTCCATTTCTTAAATCTTTCTGGTCAAAAAGGATTCGATATCGACTTTTAGACAATGCCTAACATGGCGTCTTATATCGCGAAGAGTAATATTATGAGCCTAGCCAGGTCAATTTTGGCGCCTTGTTTCGAGTATATAAATAAATTTTACAGTGAGCCAATGCTTATTTACATGAAGGACAGCAATCTCACATACAGTAGCACCTGCAATGTACATAGTGGAACTTACCTTGGATGAAAGTAAATTCGGATTTTCGCTATCAGTTGGTTTTGACTTAAGAACATCTTCATATATTTTTCGATAGGACGGTTGTTCGAGTTTCCTTGCATCTATTTAAGGGTTTACTATTATTTATTTTCCCGGAAAATTTTAGTGCAAATCTACAACGGAAGTGCATGGTCCGAGTCCACATGTTTTCAAAAAAGAACACCAATCCTGGATGCAACCACGTCATTTTTAACTAATCGTTACATTATCTATTTGCGTCCACCGTTGTCTGGTAGATGGAGGACACGATGTGGCGCAGCGTCTAACACAACGTTTGAAGTTTGTACTACATAAATATAATCTATGTTCCGCGCAGCTATCCAAAAGCCGCTCATCATTATCGCTGTGCGCCGAGCTTAAAGTTTATCTTCCACCTAAATGAAATTCTGCATTACTTAAACGCCAAACTTGACCGTCCATATCACCTATAATCAAGACTATACTTGAATTTCGTGCTCTAATTAGTTAAGAGCTTAGGTCGGGGTAAAAAGCGTCCTTGCTTTCGTCTTTCTGGTTTCAGATACGCATCATACGCAGATTTCTAATTTATCCAACGTACGTGCAAGAGCTTCTTTTTGCCCAAGTTGTTTTAATGTTCGCACATTAAATGCATCTATGTTAAAACCTATCCTAAGTTTAATGAATGATAGTTTACTTTTAAAATTTTCGATAATTGGCTCGATGAGATGTATAGCACCAACCATATTCATAGTATGTAAAAGAGCGATATTGTTAGATTTAGTTGCAGTAGCCCGATTTCGCTTGTCAACCATGGACGGCTCAGCAGATAATGCGACCCCTTTTATATTGCGCGACGGCCGATGCAGTATGTAGTCATTGTAAGTCGTATTTTTCATCGTTATATGTGAACTGTAACAGTACACTAGGTCGCCCGTTCCTAGTGAGGATGTTTTGTATTCGGAGTTTTCCTTCTCTTAGATAGTCTGCCAACCAAGGCTGATGAGCACTTTATTCCCAGATGTTAGTGGCCAAAGTTTCCTTGCCCTTCGCGTCTGGCACGCTTGCTCTCATTCGATCACTACATACTTAACAAACTCAAGGCTTCACAAAAACCGGATGACGGAAATGTCCCTTTTAGACTCGGCAAGGTTCATGCTACCTTTTCCGGGCTGACTATCTTGTACCCACCGGTCGTCAGGCCGGAATTTTTATGGCTACGTGCGAAATAAAATTTTATTATGAGCATGATTTTACACTACAGTTAGAAAAGGCCATTTTTAGCCAGATATAAATGCTTCATAATAAAGTTTTTTCCATAGACAAATTTTTAACGTATTACTTTAAAATATTTGGTATTAAATAGTTTTTGTTTATCACAGTGAAACCACAGGGACAAGAAAAGACTACTGTAACTTTGCCTACTGGATCTATAATAATTTAAGTGTGTTGGGCAAACGTGAAACACGAGCATTACGTTCACCAATCATTAACAGTCTAGCAAGAAAGCATGCTCTTACGCAAGCAGGCAGGAACAGCTTTAGCTCCAGTAGAGCCTTGAGACACACTAGCGGAAAAATCCAGGCATTTACATTAAGACATTCAAAAATTGATTCCACGGTGTGTACGAAGGCGAGAAATACGCTGTAGTATTAAGGAGTTAGCACCAAAAGCTTTATTCTTAATTTCGCATAAGCTGGTGTGTTCTACCACAGAAAATGTTGCAAGCCACCGGCAGAATCTACTAGATCCTCATAGTTTATTTTAAATGGCTATAGTGTTATGTATTAAATACCGATACATCTAGATTGGCCAATCGGTCATCTGGTTATATATTTATATGGCTGCGAGCCAAAAAATACGCGATAGAATATGACTCACCTCAAGTATTTCGCCTTTGTGCATCAGTAGTATTCTGTCGGCATGTCGAACTGTGCTAAGACGATGAGCTATAATCATCACTGTACGACCTGAAATTTGTTGAGAACATCAAAGCAACAAGTTTAACATTATTTATTATAGCAAAAATTAAAGCATTCGAAATTCTATCTCAATTATAAAATTAATCCGTTAATAATTTAGCAGTCAACCTGAAGGATTCAAATATATGATTTGATGTAGTCGTACAATTTCAGTTTAGAAATTTTAACTTCAAGAAACCTGAACTGCCCCTTGCGGTATGTGATAAAATTCTAAAAGATAAAGAATAATATTAGAATTACCTATTTCGTTTCATTTCAAGTGCTTAAAGTGAATCATAAACAAAATTTACCGGTGAAAATAATAATGAAAAAATGTCAATACAGTCGATCAGCATTGGTTTAATCATCATTACCAGGATCAGACAAAATATTACATCTGCACAAGAAATTCTTTAAATCAAGTTTGCGAGCTTGAAGTAAACACCAATTGTATTTAACAAGTTGTCGAACAACATAACAAAACTACCGCCAGATGCAACGACGACTGGTTAAATACAATGGGATTGGTGTTTACTTCAAGCTCGCAAACTTGATTTGAAGAATTGTTACCACCACCCGCGCAATCAATTATTGTTTAAATTGCACAAGAAATTGATGCTTGACTGCCGTATAAACATGAAGTTATTAATAACAGCGCGTTGGATGTAAATTGCACGTCACTGTTTTTCGTGTCGCACTGTCAGTCAGGCCGGGCATCATCGTTTGCCTGATATGAAAGCGCCACCAGTTCAACATGAAATTTAAGATTAGGTTTGCAATGATTTACAATTGATTTCCTGTTAATGCATGTATAGCCTCTAGCTCGATTTCATTTTATAAAAATAGTTTAAATTGAATTAGCGGTCTAATTTTGATTTGATATCATAACAAACTTTGGAGTCATATTAGCAACATTATCAAATATCATAAAATCGAAGGTAACGAGGTCACGTACTCATAAGAGGGAATGAAGACTGCTGATATGATTGTAAGTGCTCGACAGGCTTCTTTTTCTTGGCAAAGTCATAAAAAATCATGCTCACATGCGCCGGTTCAAGAGGGAATGTTGGAAGAAGAATATTAATGACGCTACGTCATTTGTACTGGAATAAAACCAATCAAAGAAAACATATGGCCGACTTTAAGCATCTCCTGCTTGTCCTCGTGCGCTATTTGAGCTTAAAGATATTTTATCTTTTGACTCTTGTCTCGCGGACAAGTCAGTCTTTTACAATCGGTAGACAGCACAATAGCGATACCAACATTTCTCATTTCTAGAAGATCAGAATTGCTGTTAGACGGCCAAAATGAGCTCTGTTTGGGTCTAGTCCACGGAAACCAATTGTTTTGCGCAAATGTCAATTTAAGAATAATGAAGCTAGTTGTGTTGTTGCTTTTTTGTTATCCAGTGTTGAAGCAAAATCAGAACTTGACTAGAGGCCTCTAAACTCTCGCATGGCCAGTGCCAGGTTCCGTGTAGAAAAGCTGGTAATTTTAATAATAAACACATACGCACCAAATCTAGTCATTCTGTCAATAAAAATGGAATTTCCTAAAATAAAAAAAGATTTGGCCCAGGGCCTTGATAGGCGTTTAAAAACCTTAGTGAATGTTGGTGATTACAATACCAAACAAAATCAAGATTGTGTGAAATAAAAGCTGCTTTATACATCTGGTTGTGGTGAACTCAATTTGCCAACACTAAAGGAAGTATCCTAACATAAAATGCAGTTACATAAACCCTACGAAAGGAATGATGTTGATAATTTATTCAGATCTACGACATTCTGGTAAGCAAACGATAATTGTTCTCCATTCAGGACGCGAGAGCATAACAGCAGTGTTGCACTTGTTTAATCAAAGTATCTTAACAATCATTTGACAGCTGGGATCCTATTTCATTTCCGCTACGCAAGGTCACTGGTATTCTATATGAGTAGCCGTGCTCAGAAAGGTAAACCAAAGACAGCATTAATGGAAAGTATAATCTCGTGCACATTCGTTTCGTGCTTACTGGAGACTCATCAGTAGGAGCCGGTATTACGCCCTTTAACAACTATATATTTTGGTGAGTAATGTGGGAAAATAGGACGTTACAATCTCCTAGGCGAATGTGTAAACCTGCAGTAGTGATGCTGACATCATATAAAGTCTTCGACAATGCGACTTCAACTCACTCTATGTAAAATATATATCGAGTCTGTAAAGGATACTGACACTATGGCTATTGTGACTGTACACGATACCACCATTGGCAGTGTCGGTGACCTTTTTTCTTCTCTGGGGTTTACAGCACAGCCAAGTAGTGCAAATATGACAGTAGCTGCGAATATCTTTTTCTATGCAAGGACAGTACGACCGGGTTGTTTAGCATGGGGTTTTTCTAGCATTACATTCGACCCGTTCTGTTCTCATAGACACCGAGGCCAACCATACTGCTACTAGCCCTTCTTTTCGCAATAGCAACCCAGTTCGCATGGTCAAAGCTATGTATGGTTAGGCCACTGGTTTGCCGTTTGTAGCGGAATTGTTGTTACCTATATATAGCATCAATTGTTTGTTCATTGGAAAATTTGAGTAGAGATGCACGTATTGCATAGATACAGGTATCTGCAACTCTTACACACGATAAAACAAGATATGAAGCGCAGAGAAACGGAAGATTGACAAATAGAATCAAAAGCCAAGTAAAATAACATGAGTTTAAACTAAAATTTTCCACTTGGCATATTGATTGTCAAACTGTTTGTGTGATGTGCTTTCCATTGAAAGACTTAAATATCCGGAAGGCAAAATATCTGGAAAAATCAGGTAAACAGCAAATGCAAACATCTCGTATCGCAACACAAGAAAAAGGTAAATAAAAAATGTTTATTTGGAAGAATAATTATTATAAGTAAGAGTACTTCTAGAATTATTAATTAAGTGTTAGTTACTTATTTGGTTAGAGATGCGTAGAGTTTATTATCGAGCTAAATCATCATCATATACTGTGTTGATTTTATGTTATACATCGAATACGTAAAACCCTTATTGCATTTATGAATTTAAAAAAAACGTTTCAAACTGCAAAATAACAACTTAGCTTCCTCGTATCAACTAATTTAATAGAGAAATAGGCCTCGTGAATAAATTTTGTATAAAAAGGAAAAAAACCCACAAAAATATATACCAGTCCAACATGTGGAAAAATAGAATCATATAAGCACAGTCGTGTATGAGGTTTGGAAAGCCCCATAGTAGTGTCAGTTTAGGAAAAAATTATTTTTACTTACACAGTTCTGAAGAACGTCAAATTATAGCAATAGCTTACAAATAGAGCAGCATACACATACATAGCCTTAATTAAAATTGAAAATTGATTTGTCAACATGTTGCAGTTTTCAGAGGAAAAAACCTGATTAGATATAGTTATATTCAGTTTGTTGAGGCAAACTAATAAATATGCAATTGTGTATTACGTGTTGCGCACCAAGTAACAAATTAGAGATAAATGTACGTGTAGCACCAAGCTTGTTTAGCACCAAAAAAAGAGGTATGCACTCAAACAAATATGAAATCAATCATCTACTACATCTGCCTATGTGTGATCATCCATAGATACATTTCCAATAATAGAGAAATTTAGACACAGATTTCCGTGTAGTTTGTTTTCATCCGAAGTAGAAGAATTTTGGTCGTGGATTCTATCAAAACTTAGTCAGTTACAAGCGGTGTAAACGCCAAAGCGGAACGAAATCTACAGTTTATGCGCTTCATTGCCTTTTTACCTTTGTTTGTAAATAAATATTCACCAGATTTTATCAACAGTACAGGTATTCACAACGGATTATATTATTCTATATAACGAATTGCAGCATGATATATTTGAATTCATAAATGACCTTGAGCTGATGGACGCCACGTGTCACAATGCCTTACACGAACTCTGAAGTTTGTGCTGCTCAAGTATAATCGATGCTCGACGCAGCTGTCCAACAGTCGTTTACAATTATCCTTGTGTATTGAGTTTAAAGTGTATCAGCCGCCTAGATCAAATTCTAGTGGCTTCATTGCCCAACTTGAGCAATAATATCACTCATAAAAAGACTATATCTGAACCTATTGCTTTAATTATTAAAGAAGCTATGTTGGAATAAAAGGCGTCATTGCTGTCGTCTGTGCTGCAATCGATGGGAGCATATGTAGATCGAACAAAAGGCAACGTTGTTTGAGGCATGCCCAACTCCCCATTGTCCGAATTGAGAAAACTCTATGCTAGAAGTAGTACCTAGATAACGATGGTGCCCTAATTTCTGTAATACGCGTAAGGTGCTGCATTATAATTTCTAATAGTCAACATATATCGATTTCTAATCCATTCAACCTCGTCAACGGCCAAGACATGGGCAACAACGAAACAGCATTTACAGCATTCAATTGTATAATCATAACTTTAATAAAAGTTCGTCGAACAATGTTTTCCTTCGTGGGCCATCTCAATAGGAGAGCCACTTACGTAGAACCATAACTCTGGACATTAGGTCTCTGATTCAATACACGTGATGTGATGAATTTTGTAGAGCTTGGGCCTTCTCTTCTTGGCTGCCAGCCGTGCTCGGCAAAGCGCCATGTCCATTATAGTCAAGCGTTATAAACATGCTGGTCTCATGCGGTTACAAACTCTGCAGAGAATCCGTTAGCTTAGATAACCGTCAAACTTTTCTTGACACGGTATCCAGAAGAAGCTCACCCGAAAGTTTAGATTTTGTTCAATTCAGCAAATATTGCCTGAAGTCTGGCATGGAATTAATCCAATACCAATTGGTAAAATTTTGCATTCAGGAGGTCCACTGTCAAGTCCAATTGGGCTGTTATCTAACGCTGTGCCTATTATTAAGTTGGTACGCGTAAAATCATGCGATCGCACACAGGATAGACATTTTAATCATCACAGCTGTGGCTTTACAGTTTCCACTGGTGGAAGTATACGCTTCAATTCGAATGAAGGACAAAGATAACTTATCGATTCGGATTTAAACACTGACAGTGTCCTGTAATTGCATATTATGTTTTTCGAACCAAGTAACAACTTGAAATATAACCATAAGAATAAATCAAAGTCAGCCTGGACAGAAAATATAATCTCATGTGTACATTCGTTTCGTGTGTAATGGCGACTAATCAGTAGCAATTGGTATTACGTCCTATACCCCCTGCATATTTTAGTGAGGAATATGTTAAAATTAATTTGTTTGCGCCTCAAATTTAAAAACACCATGAGAAAATTCAACGTCTTCAATCATGTGAAATTAAAAATTCAACAAATTAATGATTTAAACTTGGTATTAATTTGCTAAATATTCGAAAATATTCACACACAATTCCATTTGATATTCTATGACACAGCAAATATCAGGATCCAAAATATATATCAGGTGCAACTAATTAAGTCTGATAAGGAAATATAAAGAGATTAAAAAGGGGCAAAAATAACCAAGTTTAATTGCACATTTTATATGATAAATTTGGCAAAACATACCACGCATAACAGTACGCAGCGCTTCTTGAACTTTCGCCTCTGAGGCGGTATCCAACGCCGAAGTGGCCTCATCCATCAGCAGAAGTGGCGCATCCTTTAGAAGGGCACGAGCAATTGCAATTCTTTGGCGTTGGCCCCCAGAAAGGCCAGATCCAGAACCAGAAGCATCCGCTCCACAGCCGACTCGAGTATCGTAGCCTAAACTTAAGTCATTTACGATGAACTCGTGCGCATTAGCCAGACGAGCGGCATGCTCCACCTTTAAATGATTAATCAAATAACTGTGTGAATTCGAGCACATTTCAAAGCGTGAAAATTTAGATATATGTCTAAATTTACGATGAATAGAGAATTTAATCATGAAATCACAATCATTAATTGATACTAAAAAATAAAATTCGCATACAATATGAGTATAAAATGTGTCCTTAAAATTTACTCTTTCAAGTGTCAGTTTTGACCCATCTAACCATAAAAATGAATCATTTTTACACGTAGGACATCACGAAACTTTCTATATCGATGAGACGCTACGCAAAATTTAACGGTAAACGATGTCTATTAGATGCTCAATGAACTAACGTTACAAAATAAGTAATCATTGATTGCGCGAATGGCAATAACAATTAACTAGTCACACAAAATGGATAAACTATAGCTGATTGAAGTTTTTACATGCAGGCAAGTAAAAGCCTAATTTAACTTGCGGTTGAAATGTAAAGTAAATTTAGGATAAAAGATTACATAGACATATTTGAATTAATTAATGAATTAAGAAGAAACTTTTATATAAAAATGGCAGTTGTATTTTTATGACTCACCACTTTATACCAAAAAGGTCAATAACGAAGGGTAGGAAAACAGTTTAAACTATCTACTAGAGATGGACTGGTTATCGTACTTATAAGGCATACACATAACTATCAAAATAGTAATAAATACTAAACTAATAACTATTTGCTGCTAAACTAGCCCTTAATATTATTCTATAGGCTAAAGTTACATTCAGTATTATAAACTCAGTTGACATCAAATGCATAACTAGTGTGCAGATAAAAAGACGTCAAGCCTCAATTATTTCGGCCAATTTGAGCACAGTAGAGGAATTTTGTTGCCTTCTGATAATTCTTAATAAAGAAATTTGACTGAACTTCGTAAGCTAGCAGATAAAAACGCACATATGACGGGCATTCATATCCAATTACGAAACGCCGATTGTTGCCTTGAGTATTGTCTCAGAAATTCACTTTCAAATTTTGTTTGCCTAGCTACCACGTTAATTACAATGATGAGACAGAAATTCAGAAGATGAAGGCTAACAGGCACATGTCCTCAGACTTAATTATAATATTAGGCGTTCAGAAAAATAACACTATACATTCATACAACTTTGGAAAGCAGAAAATCGAAGTTAATCTAACGAAACATACTTTCGGGTAGGGAGGATTGATAAATTTTTCTTTATTGTTGAAGGCTCTATTCGAACGTGCTACATGGGAAACCCAGTCTCGCTTATTTATTTAGAATTCAAAAAACACGGCCACGTCGTACAGATTGGATAAATTTACCGCAAAATCGATCAATGCGGTCAATAAAATCAATCAACCGTCACTGATATTTTTGAAAATTCGGCCTAATTAGTCTTCATGAGAAACAAGATACCACGACGAGACATAACAAAGATTATAAGCTGGCTAATATATATTTGCTGCACCTTTGATTTAGTCTGTAATTTGCGAAAGATGCGTTATAATCTTTAGCTTGTTAGAATTAGTCATCAATAGACTTCCTACGTCCACGTTTTCAATAATCTGTACATTCGCGCTGTTACGCTCTTAAAAAATACAGATGTTCACACTGTTCCCAACTGTGCCTCGTAAATAATCCCTGATGCTATGGAAAACTAAATTTTTTAAACGCATTTCATAAAAACATTAATCGATTGCAAACAATGTTTTTGGCAGCACTCAGTTGTCAACGAGTTCATCTAGTTCGAATCTCTGATGATTGACAAATCGAATTAAACGAAATCAACAGATGTTGAACTTTACAACAGTTGCATTTAATAAGTCATGAAACGAGTAAAGGCCTACATTCAAAGCATCTCATCAAATTTTTCCTATCAGAGAATATTTTCCGTGCCACGAAAATATGCTAGTTTACTTGTTATAGTTCTCACTTTCATACAACTTACTGAGCACCTGGAGGTATTATTTGAGGTAACACTTTACGATACGAGCTTTCAATCGGGCTCCTTTAAATGTACCATCCTCATCACATCTGATTGAGGAAAGTCAATTGCATTGTCTGTAATACTACCTCAGATGGCTGAATACGTTTCATGCTAATCACTAGTATGGCGAAGCCAGAGGATAACGTGCCATATAAAAAAGTGAATTGACAGTATGATTCGCGATATCAGAGACTGATTATGGCAACAATTACCTCAGTAAACATAATACGTTTAGATAAGGCAAAGACTACACGAGCCTTGGGACAAATAGGAAACAATGAAGAGACTTAATAAAAGAGGGGTTGGCTTACACTTATATAAACGTGAATAACGACAAATACAGCTAAGAATTTATAAACCGCATTAATCGAAATTACCTGGTCTGCGTTTTGACTAACGCAAAATATGTCGGCTGCCGTTTTCGGCAGCCTTCTTCAGTTGGTCCATCCTCACCAGTTTTACAAAAACAAACTAATAAAGTAAGACATTGCTTTGTAAGATTGGAGAGGATGGACAAACTGAAGAAAGCTGAAGATAGCGGCAGCCGAAATAACTTGTTCACGAAAGAAAACAACTGGAATCATTACTGCGTTAGTCAAAACGCAGATCAAGTAATTTTGATTAATTCAGTTTCGTAAAAAAATTTTCATTTAAGTTTAAGAACGGATTATTTATTGAAATAAAAAGAGCTAACATTATTGAGTGTCTGTATACTGTATTTCTGCTTCTTCAAATCTTATAATAGCAAAATAGTTTAATGTTTAATGATGAACTTGTAGTCTTTGATTTATAAACCGTATATAATGTATATGCTGCACATTTGATGAATGTCTTTAAAAAAAATAAATTAAATCGTTTATGGTCAATTTTAGATGTATTACAAACAATACCCGTACTACTATTTACACTCACAAACGAACCTCTTTGTCAGTCGCTTCAGGACGTCCACAACGTATATTCTCGCGGATGGTGGTGTCAAACAGCTGGGGATCCTGACTGATATAGGCGATGAGACGACCACGCAATTCGGAAACACTTAGATGGTTCAAATCAACTCCACCCAGAAGAATTCGACCCGCCTTGGGCTCGTAGAAGCGCTCCAACAATGAGACCAATGTCGATTTTCCTGCGGCAAATGGGTATTACATAAAAACGAGGTGCAATAGATGAGGTAACATTTTCAATATTCATGACTGACTGATTAAAGCATTCTCCATGTTATCAACAGATAACTAGATTGCTAAATTAACTTCAAAATTCAAACTACCACTAGAAACAATTAAAAATGATTGTATTTGGCTTTTCAAATACAACCATTACAAAAGATAGTGATTTCATACGAATAGGCAAAATTGAGAGCTGCAACTATAACTATCATTATCAATAAATGCATGCATAAGCTCAGATTTGAAAAGCATTCTGTCGCTGTTAATAATGTTTGTGATAGCGGTTGTGCAGCTGGTTTTTTTCTTATTTTAGTTGCACATCCGATTGAATGATTGGTGAATCTGGTAGCTCACGCACATACACACAAACACGCTTATCCAGTGAATTATTATTATAATCAAGGTTGCGGTCTTGATATAAACACCTGACCCATTAATTACTTACATATGTCAGTATAAACTAAGAATTGTATAGTGTAGAAAAGGCAATTCATCCAGCAGACCGGTTTCATCCTTATTGGGAACTCATCATGTACTGATGCCTGCTCTCATTACCTTGGGACAAAATAAGGACTACGACATGTGATGCTTAAAACTACTGATAGGTGTGCTCAATATCGATAGTCTTGTGGATAAGTAGAATTTTAAACAAATACAAGCCCACCGAACGGCAGGTCTAATAATTTAATAAATTTGTCGTTTAATTTAACCGACATGTTATATTAGTAAAGATTATATTTGTTACTATTTAAAAATAAAATGCAATCGTGAGGTGACGTAAAGTTTTTCCAATACAATAACATAAAAATTACCGGCTCCAGATTGCCCGACCACAGCAAGAACACGTCCTGCAGGAATTTCCAAAGACAAGTCATTAAAAACTAATGTAGGCTCCGACTTTGAGCCTTCTCTATTAGGATAGGCGAATCGCACAGATTCAAAGCGAACACCAAGTCCTCCTCCCTGAGAAAGAATTGGCCTCATGTCAGTTTGGATATCAATTTCTTGATTATGATGTTGACGATGCAAATAGTCTTCGTCGGTAGAATCATCAAAAAATGAAGACCTGGGATTACGAGAAATCGACTGCTCAACATGACCGTCATTTTTAGAACGGGTAAAGTCCCCGCCAAGACCCGGTAGACGACTTGTTCCTAATAGACGAGTTGCATTCACATGAGAAGGATGATATGGTGATGAGATGCCATCTGGAATATTTAACACCTTTTTGAACAATAATATTTTTGAAAGAATTTTTTCGCATATATTTGAACATTCTTCGCAGACATGAATTGATATATGGCAAAGCTTAAAATTTAAGGAAGGAAACTAAATAAACAATCTATAAAAAGTATGCAACAAAAAGTGATAAGCTTTACGAGGAACCATGATTTTCAGATAATCAGTTGGCAATGTAGATCTTTGCATGACGTTTAGATTTCGTATATTCAAAATCATCTTTATGCTCAGGATAACATGCAGCAGGTAAGGTTATAAGGCAATTGATATAATTTATATATATATATATATATATATATATATATATATATATATATTCATTTTGCACAATTCTAGTTAAAGAGTGTTAGTGTTTGTGCGAGACCAAATAGAAGAACTTCATCAGCTATTTACCCACTAGTGCATACGCGTAGACTTATATATATATATATATATATATATATATATATATATATATAAATTAGAAAGCAAAAAACATTAATAACCAAGTGGATAATGGCCATTTATCTCTAGACTACTAATCTTCACTTTACAATATATCACTTATATGCATCCTGAGTTTTCATTTGATAATGGGGGTGGCAACATGTCCGACTCGGTTTCACTTCTATTTCTTGTTTGGACTGATTAGCAAGCGTGTAAGTTGTGTTTGTGTATGTGCCATTTTGCATTTAAAGGTATTTCTCACAGGCGCACACACAGCCTCATACGTATACACGCTTAATAATCAGCCCATAAAAGAAATAGAAGTAAAACCGAGTCAGATTTGTTACCCCCACATAATCAAATGACAACCCAGAATTGATAGCACTCATAGGTCCATTTTCAGATGATGCAATTTTTGGCCTCAATTGATGGGTTCTCAATTGTCTCTTCTTCTTTAAGCCATCAATTAGCTGATTGTCTGAAAATGACGTTGGAACAAGATTTTCCATTGTTCTTCTTCCGAATTTTCGAACCCTAATTTCCAGGTTCATCTTCAGGGTCGACACAATACGCACAGGAGTAAAACACAACTTGTGGCAAATGTGGTATCCTCATTCAAGACAGATATATTTATATTTATTTTAATATCCAAATGTATTTTTAATTGTCTTCCTAATATCCGGTCTTCATACCTACTCTCTAATACTCAAATGTATACAAAAAAACTTAGCCTTGTCCCCCTCCGCGCACACCACCTATAAACATGTGTATTTTACTAAAGTGACATTTTATTGAATAACTATAAGCACACCTAATGGATTGACATACACGCCAATCCATGATGTTTATATTTAATTTCTGTTCCGGACGCATAGAAAGATCAACAAAATTTTGATTTCAATCCTGCAGTAATACACACATGCCCCCAGTTTACCTAATCCCATCCAGCTTGCAATCGGTTATAGACCGAGAGAGAGGTTAATAAAACTGTTGAAAGAATGTATAGTATTATTATCGTTTTGACCGAATACGGAGTCTACACTAACTAAATCGCCTCTCAACCAAATACACAATAATACTCATATCCTTTATAAATTAGTTTCTTCATCAAAATATCTGAGTCGAAATCATGTATATATGTATATAATAAATTAGTATTATTATTATAATATATATATATATATATATATTTAAATTTTATTTACTTAATTATATATATACTAACTCACTTCTTATAAAAACATCCATTTATATATAATTCAACACGCTATATATTATGTATATATAGATAAGCATGTAAGTAATTCACTATATATTATTTATATATAGATAAGCATGTAAGCATCCATGTGGGTTCTTCCTACATCTTTAATATATATCTATATATCCATCATATATATATATACATATATACGTGTATACACCATATATATATATAATATGAATATCATACAAGCAACACTGTGAGTCCCTCAACGGATAAATTATATCGGTCAAAACGCTTTTGATAATAATCTCCTACATATATCTTGTAAATATCTAAATAAGCATTTAAGCAATCATGTGAGTTCACCCCACATCCTAAATGAATATTTAGAATCCTTCATATATATATATGTATATATATATATGTCTCTGCGTAATATGTATGTATATATAACTATATACTTATTTATAATTATATATAACCACATCTTATAAAAACATCCATTTATATATACGTCCACACGTTGTATCTACGCATATATAGATAAGTATATCAGCAACAATGTAGGTTCTTCCCACATCTATTATAAATATCTATATATCCATATTATATATACACGTGTTTTCCCATATACAATATGAATACCATATAAGCAACACTGTGAATCCTTCAACGGATAAATTATATCAGTCAAGAAGTTTTTTGTTAATATTTATATATCAAAGTTTATATATAGTCATATATTTATGCATACATATATGTATACTATATATATATATATATATATATATATATATATATCTGTAAGCAATTAAATGGGTTCGTTGAACATACAATTCGCCCTAAGTGTATAGTATATTTACTTCATATAATATATATATATATATCTACACGTCTACACCTCATATATATATGTATATATAAATATACATAATGGCTATATCAATCCACATAAGCAACCATGTGAAACCTTCTCACCTTATATATTAAATCTAAATATTCTTCTACATATATATTTTGAATATCTAAATAAGCATTTAAGCAACCATGTGAGTTCCCCCACATCTTATATGAATATTTAGAATCATTCATATATATAGTATATATATATATATATGTATGTATATATATATATATATCTGCGTAATATGTATATAAATATAGATACATATATCTGTTAAGTATATTTAGATAAACATATAAGCAACAACGTGAGTTTCTCTCACATCTTATATAAATCGAAATGTTCATCATATATATATATATATATATATATATATATATATATATATATATATATATATATATAACTGTAGCCAAATTACCTCTTTCTAACTTCATCTAAT